>WEKY01012162.1:50000-60000 GCA_013390045.1 Picathartes gymnocephalus
CAGTATCGCCAATTCTCACAAACTGGTTGGCAGTATCAGCAGTGGTTTACAAGGAATATAAATAGAAGTATCTACCCAGAGTTTTACAAGGATTTTTTTTCTTGCACAATGTTCCTAGTTCATTCAACTCACAGGATGGCCATGCTCTACAAGCCCCATTTGGTGGAGAAATCTTTCACCCTTTAGAATACTTCACACACAAAGTTCTCTGTTTTTTTCCCCCTTCTGGATAATAACTTACACACATGAGCTCCACTTTAATGCTTTAATGCTAAATCCCATGTTTCCCTACAGAGGCAGCAACCACAACTAAACAAATTAATTCCAAAATTTGAAAAACACACTTTCGTATAATCCATCAATGGGGCCCAAATTTCTGCTATTTTTCATAATATCACAACAGCAATCCTTTAGATGAACCAAAGGAGAAAATGGAGACTGTGCTAGACCACAAAAGTTGCTGATGGCACAAGAATACTAATATATGCCATGCGAAACTCCTCTTTCTAGCTGAAAACATACACCATAGTTCATCTGCTTTTCTGTTCCTACATATCTGCTCTCTCTGCCTTCACTTACATTTTCCTGATCCTATGTTCAGTTATGTTTTTCTCCTCTCAGTGCCCATTTTTGCCACCTTCCCTGCTGCTACTTAAAACGTCGTACACACAAATGCAACTCTCTATCCTTACTTTTAACCCATAAAGTCCATACTGACAAATTTATAGTCCACCATACAAGGTATTTTAAAGTGTAAGAAAAATCAGATTTCACTCAAAAATACATTGTATGGATAAAATTAGCATATGGGAAGCATATGTGCTGTTTCTTCTTCACAAGCCAAATTTTCCAGATATGGTTACACAAGAACTGAGTACAATTTATGTTTCACAGTTTCTGGATTGGAAGCCACATAGATCTTCAGCCCTGAAATCTGATGGAAAGCTGGATTACAGAAACTTGAATAATTAAAGAATAAGGGAGCAGATAGGCAGGAAGGGGTTTTGAAAATTTCATACTGATTTTTCAGAACTGAATCCACTTATTAATTCAAATAATATTATACAAAGTCTATGCAGAAGGTATTGATGATATAACTGTACTGACTACCTCACATCTTCCTAATAAGCACCTACTAGAAATACAAGCTGCCTAAATGATATGTAGAGAAAGGAAATACTCTTACCCTCAATAGTCTTGGAAGTACTTAAGCAGACTGGTATAGAAGTGGGATGAAAAGCTGTGCAACATGTCAAAAGCATTGCTGAAGTGAGTACCATTTCTGCAGGTTACTAAACCGGATTATGACCTTAAATGGCAACTGAAAATCCAACAAGTGGATACATTTCTCTAAGTTCTTGAAGTTTGCAGCATTTATCTGGCTTCATTCTGGTGGCTCACAACCTGCAGTCAAAATAAGTGTATAAACTTTAAAAAGTAATTTCACCACTAAACTGAACCTGTTGTTAAGCCTCTAAAAGAAAAAAATGGGTGCCAGTAAGCACCTAGCAAAGGACAGTTTGAAACATGCAGTTTCCTCAGGAAGGAATACTTGCATGAAAGAATTTCATAGTGATGCCTTAGAAACAAACGCACCTTGGAAAACTGAGCAAAATGTGAGATGATCACACTTGTGCAAAAAAACCCCAACAAATTCAACCCAGTTGTTTGGATAGGTCTAAAAACTTGACTACATCACATTCTGGACAGCACTCACCATTTCTGCAGCTGTGAGGAAAAAAAAAGGGGTTTTCAAAACTGCCATCACCTCAAGTCTGAGTCTTAATGGAAGATTGTTCTGACTTGTGCATCAGCAATAGGTTACGTACATCAATTTCTGACCTTTGTTTCAGCTTTGAAATATCACCAATTTCAAATTTACCCCTCCTAACACACTGGGCCGAATGCCTCATGTCACAGAAGTGACAAAATTGGCCCATTGAGTTCAATACAGCAGCAGAGCAGAGGAAAATGTAGGTCTACAGCTACAGGCGGGTTAATAATTCCACGGGTGCTATACATATCAAAACAGCACAGATCTGATTCTTCAGTCTCTCTTCTGACGCTGCAGTACACTTTGAGGTGAAATGTAGTGAAAATTTAGTCTTGTTACTTTCTCAATCATTTATACCTCTGAAGAGAGTCAGTTTCTCTGCTGAGGTGGCAGCTACTATTTCTGAATCATTGCTTTTCAGAATAGAAGCATCCTCTAGATTTGTATCTTTCAAATTAAAAACATTTTTAAGATAATCTAGCATAAATGAAGTAGGACTAAAGGCTACTCTCTGTGAGGAAAACAGCAGTGTGAGCCAGTTGAAAGACATGATGCAACCACCAGACACAGCCTCATGATTCCCACTGTATTCATTAAGGCATAATGGAAAGTTTTAAATTTATCATCTTCTACAGTGTTATAATATTCTGTCAATTTTGTAACATTAATCTTGCTGCAGAGCTTTTTATAACACAGAATCACTTAAAATAGTGTCACAGCCTACTGTTTAATGCACATAAAGGTATGTTTCATTAACACTACTCTATGAGTTTTTACTAGGACAAATATATAATGCACAATAAACTGAACATCTGTATATAATAGTAGTGATTCAAAAGCTTTTATACCAATAAAACTTACATTTTCATTTGAACACACCTTTTTTTCTTTACTAGAGGATGCTAGAACACAGTGATGGAACAGAAACTCTAGATTAACACAATCTAATGGAATGATGCTATAAAATGGGCAAAATTTTGCAGTTCCATTACCTTTATCAGTTGTTCTCCATCATAAATTTCTCAGTTGTTACTGCAGTACATGTGACAATGTTTTTAACCAAGAAAAACTTGATCTACCCTAAAAGTATTCTGGATGTATTTATCTGGATCCTGGAAAACCTCTGGAACTATATTTGATTCTGGGGGGAAGAAATTCTGAAAGATTCTGAATTCTGTATAAGAAAAATCACTTGACCAAATGCTCTACTGAGTATTTTACATAAGCACAAGCAGCTCATAGCATTCAGGTAGATGAAGAATAGAAGGAAAAACTAGAATTGTAAGTCAGTCTATAAACTACACTGCATGGGACTCATCCATATGTTTGTAAACACAGGTCCTTAATTTTTAAGAGCAATGTACACTGCACTGGAGTTTAGTACATCAGATTCAAATCACGAGGAGCTTCATGATCATAAACATCGGCTCTGCTATCAAATGTTTGCACAATTTTAAGGAAAGAGATGCAACTACCTTCTGATACCATATTTGTTCCTAATGTTACGTCAAGATGCCATTTACACCCTCAGGACATCTCCAAAGATGGATCAAATTAAACTAAGACTTGTCTTTAGAAATATATTTTTATTTTAACTTTATTAGAACCATTACCTATCTTCCAGGAAATCAGAAATTTCCCTCAGTATCTTTTGAAAATAGAACAAAAATACATACAAACAAGTATATTTGAACTCAAAACTATTGGGACCTTGAATGGTTGTTTCTTGTTTCTCAAAGAGAAAACAGTTCCTACGCTGTAAGAATGGTTTTGATATTTGCTGTCAGTTAGGCTTGGGATTATCTTTGGGGTGGGGTGGGGGTGTTATTTTGGATGTCTGGCAGATCTCCACTGTCAGACTAGCAGGTTACAGCAGAATAGCAACATCAACAGTGACTTGTGTCATCAGAATAAATAAATCCCAATAGCCAATACAATCAAGTGACAGACTTGGGGATGCCTGAAAAGCCATGGTAGACATCAATTTTTGGCTAGATCTTATTGTCCTCTCTCAGACAGAACACTCACTCATATAAGAGCTGGCCTGTTATTCTAACGTGTATTTGTAGGAGATACTGTTAAGATGGAGTTTACTGTACATTAAATGAATAGTTTAAGCCTAGAGCAGAGTTTTCCCATGGAAATTTTCTCTTCAGGATGGACATCTAACGAGGTCTAAGTCAAACTATATTGAAAATTAATCCAATAAAATATTTCTAAAGAAACCCCAAAATTCTACCACATGAGTAGACAAAATAATTTTCTTTCTTCCAGGGTTCTGACTACTATGTTCATGTGCATATAACTTTAAAACATAAAGAAATTGCATCTCTGTATATTCATCAAGTGCAGGAGAAGATCAGGGCTCTTTACACATTTGCAATCAGGCACTTCAGCAGTTCTCACATTTCTTATTTTTCTACCACAATAGTCTTACAGCCTTTGCATTCTATCCTTATATCCAAAAAACACCCCAGCACATAATGGCCAGAAACAAGCAGATGCCGATTCTTAGTCTGACCCACAATTAATTTCCAATTTAATTAAAGTCTTTATTAAAAATATATATTTTTAAAACCCTAGAGGCCTTTCAAAAGTGATGAAAACTACTCTGTTGCTAACAAAACCAAGGAAACACAATGAGTTTAATTTAGGTCACAGTGACATCAGAGAGGTTTATTTATTGCCAGCTTTGTTGTATCCAACAAAGCTTTAATCTGTGACATGCTGTAGCTTGTAAAACAGCAGTGGTGTGGTATCAGAGAAACTACACCATGCCATACATTTCTAAAAACGTCTGGTGTCAAGAACATTACATTCAGCAACATCGTCAAGAAGAAAGGGAAGGGATTTTTGGGGGGTTGTTTTTTGTGTTTTCAGTTTACATTTACAGCTGAAACAGCCTTTGAAAATTCCTATGAAGACTTCACATACTGAGAGACAGCTGTTTTTTTGTAGTTGGAGATGATGAGAGTACAATGTTTTTATGAAGCTGAAAATCAGGGCAGACCTTAGGTTTTACAAAGGGAAAGGGTGAGAATCAAGGCTTGGCTCTGTGAACTTCAGAGCTCATCCACTATCAGACAGACACACCTCAGAAGGACAGAAGGGTGAGAAAATCAGATTTCAGCACATGCAGGACAAGGACTGTTTTGCTCGTTCAAGCCAGAGTTTCATCGTGGTATTATGGGAACAAAGGAATGCAGTGGGCTTTGGGTACCAAAACCCCTCCAAATCCAGCCATAATTGGACATTGACGCCCTGCAACTCCAGTCTTTTGGGAGCACCTTGGGGAGTGTTAAAGCCGTTGTGAGCAGATTAACAGAGCCTACCTGGCCCTCAGGACATGTGCCAGGACCGTGACTGAGAGTGAGGCTTTAACAACTGCTCCGCTTGCCTGAAAAGAAGGTTCCTTTTCAATTTAACCAAATGCGTATTGGGAAGTTTATGTATTTGTAGTTCAGCTAGTTCTTAATTACATTTAACATATGCTACCATACTGCAGACTACTTAAAATATCACACTTATTCAAATCCACATGCCAGTGATAGTTTGTATCTGGTAGCTAATTTAACCAGAGTTCAGCTACCAATGCAAAAAGTTCACCTTCTTGAGAAAAGCCCAGATTTTCCTGTTTGTTACTAAACCTTCCCAGCATGGCCTAGGTCTGATTAAGAGTCAGTTCCAGTGTAACCCTGTGCTGTAATTCTAAAAAACCAGACAAATGACCACAAATTAAATTAAAATTAATTTTGACAACTGCACTTTAGGGGTTTATTCTTTAAAAAAAAAAAAAATACTGTTGCTAGCACAACTAATAAAAATTAATTTGCTATAATGTGTGGTTAGTATATATTCTCTTCAAATTGAGAAAAAATAAGAGGAAATTTCCTCATAGCTAGAATAAGCTAGGTTTTTTTAAATTTTAAATCAAACTACTCAGTCAAATAAGCATTTTACAGAAAAAAAGTTCTTAAAACTCAGAATTTTTCCTAAATCAGTTTTTATTTAATTAGCTGGTTTTTTAAAAAAAATATTTACTTTTTTTAATTTACATTTAAATACAATTTTATTAAATAAAATAAACCTGTCGTTTATAAACAAAAATTCAAAAAGAAAACAAAAATAAAATCCCCTAAAAATAAGACATTATGCTGAAAATCACAACTTTGATAAAATAATAATAATAATAATTATAATAATAATAATGGCAATATGCCTTTTATTTCATCTCTGCAGTTGATAACACACTACAAATCGGTTTTTACAAGTTACTTATTTTGGTATTTTATTTAGACAAATATCTGTACAGTCTTATATGAGAATGACTGTTGGTTTGTGATTTTAATAGCTTCTCAGAATAAGAGTCCACAGTTGTCACAGCAGAGCAATACCAACTTATGGTATGATTTTACTGACATCAGTAAAATATCAGACAAACTCAGTTTGACTCAAATCAGCTATAAGCAGTATTTTTTTCCTAAACCTAATATTATTATAATGCGATTTTTCATTATTAGTCCAATTCAACTTGTATTGAAGTCAATGAGATTATACTGAGTTCTCTAAGTATTAGATCAGGCTCTACGATGATGCTGCAGCTACCACGAAACAAGTCTTGTCAAAAGGACTAAGATAAAGTACATCAAGCTTATACTGTTAATAAATTACTAGTTTATTAAAAATGGAGTTTCTAAATTCTCATTTACTTTTCATCTGTTTGTTTATTGTATCTCAGCCAGTACACTCAAAACAACTGTTCATTTTCATTTTACATGAGCTGTTTCAGTCACTTTCATTTTCATGGTTTTGTCCATTGGCATAATATTCACAACAGTTTGCCAAAATTACTGGAAGATGCTTGAAGTCAACTAAAATATATGTCTTATTCTAGCAAGGGGAAGACTGATACTGACCTGAAAATGTTTTACAGTACTTATACAAAATTTTCAGTTTAAGCCCTGGTCAAGCTATCAAGACCTCTTTGTGTATTGGTTTTGCAAAGTTCTCTTTTTACTTCCTTGTGATTTAGGCAAAATACCGTAGCATTCAGTTGGCAGAAATACTGTATTAGATTGACTTAATACTATTTGTGATAATAGTGGAACCACAATACAGCGAGAGATGATGAGACTGATATAATTGTTTTAATATAACATGCAAAAATGTTGCACATGTGGAATAGGAGAACTGAGAGCAAAGAGGAATATTATATGTCTGAGAAAACAATGAAAATCCAGCTAAAATTCATGGTCTTTTTAATATCACACATTTTGCTAAAATGCCAAGTGATACTCAGAGCACTGTGCTGAGTCTTAAATCACATATATTCTGCTACTGTAAAAACTGCACATTCAAAAATAATTAAAGCCAATATGTCTAAACTAAAACACACAAACTGATGTACAATCTCATTAAAAATATACTGAGATGTCTGTAGAAAGCATCCCAGGATTCAACAGGAAAAATGCCTATTTGGGAGTATTATACAGTATTTATCACTATTGTAATGTAATGCTTATCACTAATATGCCAGCAGAAGCTTTCTTCTCAGAAGGTTAACTCTTTGAATTAAACAAAAATTAACACATGGAAAGTGCTTAATTGTTGTTCTCTCCCTATTTTTAAACAGAGGAGGTGCATAACATTACCAAGATATGCATGTATTTTTAATTAAGATTGTATCATTCAAGGTTGTGATTCCTAAGCCAATTTACTATTTCAAAATGCAGTTCTCCTTCTAAATATAAACACAAGAGGATCAGAGCATTGTTGCACAAATCGTTATGATTTTAACAGCTGCTCATTTATGGTCTCCATCATTTGGGAAACAATAGGAACATGAACAATTGACTTTATGTACAGAAATGTATTCTTCTGCCAGATATGTTCTCCTAATCGGTCATGTTTCTGTTATGTCTTACCTCCTTATGACCTGGAGATTAATTTTCTTAAGATCCTTCCCATGAATTCTAAAGAAGGTTCATTACTGTTCTTTAAATAATGGGTACTACTTACTTTAAAAAAATAAAAATAAAAATATGTGCCACAGAAATCACAAGAACTCTGAAGTTTAAGATATAAATAAGCATTTCTATTGTGCATGGTTTCATACTAAATCTTAAGATTGAGAAAACAGTAGATTTGTAGCACAGCAGATTACCTTTATTAAACTACATTTCAGATGTATTTCAATCATATTTTATTACCCTTTAAAATTAAATGAAATCAGAAGATTTAGGAGATTAAATGCCATTAAAAAGGATTAGACTATCTTCCCTATTATAGTGTAGTATTATTTCTACTTTTTTTTTAAGTCTGTCTATACCAAAATATGCCCCTATCAATAATAAAAAAGTATTTGGTAAGTTTAGATCATAGACTGCCTATAATTTACTACAAAATAACTCAGAAACCACTCTTGAACAATAATTTCTATGACATAAATATTGTAGAGTTCATCATACTTGATCTAACTAGGTGATCTTATTTGATCTAAGCAGGGTATTTTCCCATGTCAGGTCTGGTCTGCTGAACAATCAGGCAAATGACAGTGCTGTACCAGTGATAAACCATTACCTGTCCCTTAAAACTTCTGGAAAAAACAGACCTTTCTCAAACCTGGTGGCACTGAAACTAACACAAACACCCAGAACAGGATTTTATTTCACTCTCTGTAATTGCTGTCTTTATGAATTAATCTGATGATTTCTCTTTTCAGGAAGCCTGCTCAGCTATTGCTAATAAAATACCAAATTTTAACATTGGATTTTGAAGGACTCTTGTTTCTAGATCTTTTTCCAAGCTGTAAGGTTGAGGGTGCTAAACATACTTGCTCTTCACATACTTATCCCAGGGTGTTGTCTGATCTTTTAGCTGGAAGCAAACCTCTAGTAAATTCCTATTTATCTCCTTGCCAATCAAGAAGTGAATGACTGACAGTAACAGAGCCTTATCTAAGACTCCTGTCTGTGGTGCATTCTGCTAAATGATGTCATCGCTCTAGCAAGAGAAAATAAGCAGATTATTACAGTGACTAGAAGCAAACTAAACATTTGGTTTTTTGCATGGACAGATTTACACACTGTCTGTCAGATAAAGCACAGTTTGCCTGCTGCTTACACAACAAGAATGTGCCTGACAGCTTCTTCCCAGCTTTAGTATCTGATTACATAAATAGGCCATTCCCCACCATTTCTAAAGACTGACAGTCTGTCTTAGTTTAAAGAGCAATTTCTGACTATCAGCCTTTCTGTCTTGCACACAAGGCTGATTATCATCAAGGCACTTCCTGGAGGTCCAATCAGTTGTTTTTTCTCTTGAACTCAGGACGTTATGAAACTTCTACCCACAAAAATATTAAGAAAATGAAAAATTCTTCTGTAAAAATTTACAAGCAGCAACCTATAACTTACATTCCCCATCACAGTGAAAACTGTTGCTGACTTCTAGGAGCATTTAGAGAAAGATTTTAGATGACCACTTTTTTTCATTTGCACAATTACCACATTTGGGGGAAAAAAAAATCTTATACAAAGAAGTAAAACAAAACAAACTGAAAAACAAAGAAAAAAGACCCCACCTACCCACAAGTAACAGGTAACTACTCCCCTGCATCATATTAAAAGAAACACCAAACAAAAAAAGTCACCCTTCTCATAAGTCTGTCTCAGAAATTCATAAACCAGCTTTGTTGTCCAAGTATGCAGTAGCCCTTCCCAATTTAACTTCAAAACTGTCATAGAAAGGGTCTTCATAACCTTTTGTTTGTTTTTGCATTAGCTGTGCAACTGTTAATCTTTTTTAATAATTCTGCTTTTCCAAATCATACCTCAACAAAACTATGCTTTAAATTAGATACATTTTACTGTTGTTGGTGACTCAAATATTTTTAAGGTATGAGCATGTAAAAGACATGCCATTTTTCACAGCTAAATGTATGCAGGTGTTAATGAACTTATTTAAAAAATGGTTCTGAGCACTGAAAAGGGTAAACACATAATAACTCTGCTGTTTACAATGGTAAACAATTGCAAGTCATAACCACAATATTGTTCCTAGTTATTTCAGCTATAACTTGCAAGGCTTCATAGCCAGACAAACCAGATGAAATATGTTGCTGCAGGTCTGCTCTGATGGATCCCTCTGAAATATCCACATTATTGCTTTTATTTTATTATGTACCACACTTCATAACTGTACACAGCAGACTACAATAAAAACTGC
>WEKY01012162.1:65000-78831 GCA_013390045.1 Picathartes gymnocephalus
GTGTGTTGCAGCATCACTACCAGCTCCACTGCAAAGGCTGATTCAATGATTAGAGTACCTGATATGCTGTGGCTCTAACAACCTCCATCCATCTAATTCTTCTGCAAAGAGATGGCAGCGTCATATTTTGCCCTATTGGATTCAGGAAGCAAAGCTTAAAAATATACAGCCTTTATTTCTCTCACTTAAATGCGTCAGAGAGCACTGTTGCCCCTAGCATCTGGCCTGAAATCAAGATACCCAGTTGCTTGAAGAGAAAGCCAGTGTACTGATTGTGTCCAGTAAGTCAAGGAATAAGCTAACCTAAAACAACATTGTTATTTATAAAAGATGCTTCCATTTTTCTACAAATTCTTCCTCCAAAGTATTGACTACATCAGGCCCTGCATATCTTACAACATTTCTAATGTTGACTTCTAAAGCTAGCATGGCTATAGGTTAAAAATACATTTTATTGCACCACTTTGAGAAAATTCAGCAAATATTTCTTTCTGTGAAATCAGAGCCCAGATGAAAAAAATAAAAACGCCAAAACCAGAGTAAGTTTTCAACAGTACACAATGCCCAGGCACTACACTGCATAAGACAAGCAAAAGTACATTGGTTCCCATTCTTCTACAGATGTTCAAGTTTAAAAATGTTCAAGTCCTTTTCTTAAAATTCAAAAACTATCAATACATTATCCCTTTTCAACTTTTCGTAACAATGACCCATCATGACAATTACGTTCCACAAACACAAAATGAAACTTAGAGCAAAAGGGTAGCATGACACTGGGGAAGATACATTGTGTATTGCAAAGAGATGAACAGCTCCGTGGAACATATTTCCACATGCATACTCTCAAATGAACATTTTTCCTCCAGCAGTTCTTCATATATAAATTAAGACACATTACTAAAAGGAAATCAGAAAATGGCCACACAGAAAACTTGTTTCTTTCCCCTCAAATGGCAAAAATAAGCAACTCTACTATTCTATTTATTGTTTCTGTATATTCTTGCATAAAACCCATAAACACAGAACATTAACCCACAGGTAACTAAAGCTAAACTAAAGGCAGGAGGATCCTGTAGGCAGAAGCAAACCATTAGACACAAGAAGTTCGTCTGGTAGAGACAGCTTGCAACATCCTCTCAAACTACATACATATAATTGATGCCGAATTGTAAGTTCAGGATTTTTGTTCTATTTGTTTGGGTTTATTTCCTCCTGGGTTATAAGTTTGGTATGTGAAAGTATAATATTGACAGCTGTTCAGATTGGTAAGTGAGAATTATCTATGACTACCAAAAAAACCCCAAAGACAGAAAAAACATGTATCTTCATATTGCCCAAAATCCGGCCATAATGTATAGTTAAAAAATTTTAAGAATTCTCTTTTCCAAACCACAGACAGAGGTGAAGGAATTAAAATAGCTAGCTAACCAGAATCAACCCATGAAGTTGCACTGTAACTTCCTTTTATCTTCCATGCTTTTTAGATGTATGAACTCATAATAAAAGCAACATTACATTAAGCCGTAATATTTGAAGTAGCAGCATAAGGTATACTATTATTGTTATATAAGGTAACATGAAAATATGTTATTTAGGATTTAAGAAGCTACATCAGAAAATAATATTTTATTGAAAACATTCTATAAGAAAGTCATTAAGTAGACCCATTTTTGGCTAAGCTGACCACAAAGTTTGAATACCTTCCTGGATACTATTTATTTTAAATATAACCAGTAAGATACAATTTTACTTACAAACTGACCTGACTTAGAAAAAATCCTAAAAACATATAGTGCAGTACCATATAGCATCATCAAAAATAAGCTTTTTAAAATTAAAATAGGACTATATTAGACAAGGTACTATATAGAGCAGCCTGTGAGAAGAACAAATAGAAAAAAAAATCAAATATCAGTTAAAATATTGGATGACTGTAAGGTGACAAGTCTGTGAAGCTTTTAAATTACTAACAGATGTACTAACTACTTTCATGTATGTGGCAACCCCCAGAATTTTATGACTCCAGTTTGAAAACAATATTGTTATGGACATGATACTGTTGTTTTATATGATCACTAACAGTTGTTAAGGATAGATGACCATAAAAATAATTTATTCATCATATTTTTTGGAGAGCAATTATAAAAGGATTGTGCTCAAATCTATCTGAAATCAAGGCCATTTCAATAAATTATTAGACATGTGGATGGTTGAAGCAAGTGTGGAATTTCACAAACCTGGTCAAAGGACAGCAGAGACCAATACAGAAAGCAGCCACTAAAAAGGTGAAACCAGAAATTCGGTAGCTTGGGTAGATCCACAGTAAACATCGCCAGAGGGGTCTTGGTATGTCCTATCCACACATTAATCTAAGCCAAAGGTTAGGAACAACAATAGGGCAATAATGCACAGAGTCATGCACACAGTCTATGCACTCCACCCAATTTTTGCTCAGATCACAGAGCAAAACCCAACAGAACAATTGATAAAACTACCTGGGTTTGTTCATGTCCCTGAAACAAAAATATCTGGGAGAGAAAGTCTAAGCAGCAGTGTTGTCACTTGGCTAGCATGAGAAGCTCCTGCTTGATAACAGCTTTAGTCTTGTCACTGACAATCACCTATTAATTATGTCTTTTAAAATTCACCTAGGGAGACTGATACAAAATCCAAAAAGAGATTTGGAATGTAGCTGTCATAACAATATGAGTGAAATAAGTGAGCAAACTCTTTATTTCAAGAAATTGGTTATTGCAAACGTGAAGCTGAATGGGAGAACCTACCTTTACTTCAGCTCTCACAAATGAGCAGGAAAATGTTGCCTGCACACTTACTCCTGGGCCAAGGGATAAGTTGGCAAATCAGCTAAAACTTCCTGAAATTCTCAGCTGCTTAGAAGTACTACTAGACCTTTTAGCAACAGGTAACTACAAGTAAGACCAAATCACTAAGTAATTAAATACTAATACAAGAGGAATTAATTACATTGATTAAACCAGTATTTCTACTTAACTAAACAACTACCAGCAGATCTTTTATTAACAAATCAGGACTTAGCTTTATTAATACTAAATTATTACTTTATCAGCAGCAAAGCTACAAAAAGCACTCAGTATTTTCAACATGAAAAATCCCATTCATGATCAAAAAGGTTCATACAATCTTAAAAATAAAGCAAAGCTTTGAATTGGCAACTACTTTAACTGCTAGAAGCTCTGATAACAATGGCATAAACACTTATTGCTGTCCAATAACTAGACAAATTAAATATATTCTAAATTATGGTTTTCATATCAGGTTTTAAATTTGCACGTGGTATCTCCAAAAGATGAGGTATCTCTAAAAGGCAATGCTTTGGTAGTAAATGATATACAAGCAAAGTGGTTTTTGAACTGCTGAACTATCATTTTTTGAAAATTGAGCAACTAAATAATACTTTTTCAAACTTATTGTACGTATTATATGATCAGTCCCATGACATTGCTAGAATACATCACTGACATGAAGGGAATAAAGAGCAGCAAAAGAAACAATACTCTCTATCAACATTGAAATAATGTACTTTGACCACAAAACTAAAAGATCGGCCCTTGTAGAAGATTTTAACCTTAAATTATCCAGATTCATCATTCCATGATAACCACAATGCCATGTGTTGATTTACATTTCTGATTCTGAACTATTTTCTGATACGACTGCATTCTCTGCAATTTCTTAACTGCTTTAACTAATACAACTGATGCAATTATAATGATTGCCCAGTCTCTGTATTAGCTAGGAAATGCAGATTCAAATAAAATGGAAAAAAACTACGAGAATCTCTAGTTAAATTAGTTAACCACTGCATGTTTTATGAAGGGGCCACACAATTCATAACCATTTATATAAACATTCACTGACTGCTGGTACAACAATTATTCACAAGCTGATGGAAGTTCCTGCCCAAATTCAATAATGTCTGAATCAAACAAAGGTTAAGATAAAGGTTTATTTCTTTAGTATTAAAGAATCCTCACCACCCACAACAGCACATACAGAAAATAAATTTTGCTCCCTTGGGCACAAATACCTCTGCTCAATGAACAATGGCTTTCACTCTGCTAATTGGAGAATGGAGAGGTAAAGGTCATGTGTAAAAACAATAGGGGATATAAAAATAATGCAAACTAAGGAAATTACAGCATTTTCCAATTGTCAGCATGACAGCTACCAGTGAGAAATAAGGACATCAGATACATGTGCCCTACTGTGCAAGGCTGGGTAACAAGACAGTCTCCACTCCAGTATGCTGGCAGTGTGTAAACATCTTCCCTTTCTAGGGACAATGGGCTATACCCCAACAAAAGTAATAATCTTCTCTAGAATTACATTGACCTGGAATTCAGCTAATAATTTCAACAGTAAGAAATAGGAAGAAAGGGGAAAGGATGAAAACAGGAAAAAAAAAAAAAAACAAAGGCTCTGAATTAAGCCGTGGAAGTGTAATGGTTTGAACCATTCTTCTGTTCTGAGTAAATGAATTTTAATGTTCTTGTACATATTTAAGCATTGCCTTGTTAAGCAGTTTGGTTGGGTGAAAAATAAAAGCAGGGATTAGAGCAGCATTGTGCACCTAACTTGTTTTCCGTGGACGAGAATAGACAAATGCAAATTATAGCAAAACATTCAGGCAAAAAAGTACATGCAGGCAAACTATCATTTAACTTTTTGAAAAATCTTTATGTCTATAGTGGTGTCCTTTTCTTAATTTAAATGACAGATGCAGATGTTGCTTCTAGTAGTTAGCAGTCATATTAATTTATTTTTAAGTGTTTGTACACAGGTTTCAGACCACATTAAGAGAAGCCACATTTTCAAATTAAATTATAGTAAGGAATTTTTAATCATGTTTCCTTCTTCCTCCCATTCTTTTTCCTTGCATCTATTTTAAATAGTTGCCTTGAAAATGCATATACCTCTGAAAAGCTCTAGATAGCAATTTTTCTCAGACTTGCGAAGGGTTGTCATGTTTCAGCTCTTTTCCCCCTACTTACTTGTCCAGTCTTCAGTGTTCTAAGACATGCACTTAAAGGATAATAAAAGAAGACCACATTATGTGTCAAATTAAATGTTGTTGATACTTGCTTTAAGTGTACATGCACTGACATTCTGTTATGGATCAGCTGCTGGACAATAATCCTTGCACATTCGCCGCCTGACAGATTGTTTTGTATTTTGTTTGAGATGCTCTAATGTTTCTGACGACCCATACAAGGCCACACATTTCAGCAAATTTTCCAAATTAATACTGAGACCAGTTTACAATGTTTTCTTCAGTAGCGCTCAGTCTTACTGATTGTGTCCTAAATAATAAACCATGGCCTCAGGCAGTTTTTCTCAGAATGTTTATGATGAGAACTCATTCATCTAAATCTACTGGCCAGTGGAATAAAATAAATCAAGAATTTCCCAAAATATAACAATATTTGTGTTCTCTAGATAATTGATGACTGCAGCTGCACTAATTAAAACCCATGTGAGTTTCATTAATCTTGGTCACCGGGACCAATTGCTGCACACCACACCCTGATCATTGCACATCGCCCTTGTGTCACATTCAGGTGAGGCTTGACTTTTAGCTAGAATCTCACTGCAACACTCTGTTTTTTAAATCTGAACTGTCATATCATGCATACACCTACTGTGCAGCTAAGTGGTTTAATTCAAAACAGGCAAGCTCAATAATAAACTGAAAAATTTACTTCAGACTAAATGATTTTCAGTAAGATGCCTGTCAATATTCTGCCACCCCAAAGAAGACCATGAGGTATGGAGAAAGGTGAAGACTATCTGTAATAAAAGAAGTCTCTAATCAGAGGAGAAAGAAATAAAACTAAATCTTCTTCAATGTTACTACAGTGGTATTTTGTTTGCATATTACACTTTTCTCTACTGGAAATCAAAACTGCACCCTCACTAGAGTATTGCTAGGTAATAGGTGTATTGTACATATATTTTTCTGTATCAGAGAACATTTTTATAGCTGTAGATATGCTTTGCTTGTTAAAGAAAAAGAAATGTGTCAAAAACTTGTGGTTCAGATAAATATCTACAGAAATAGCTATAACTAATGTTAATAACTAAGCTGCCTTGCAGATCATAAATACCAGGAAATATAAATAACTCCTAGAGACAACTGCACAATCTATATTTGAGGAAAGGCAACATTTGAGTAATCAATCACATGAAGCCAACACTGTCATAAGCTGAGTTTATGAAAATACTTGTAAACATTTATTAAATGTAAATCTCTCTTCAAAATGCGTGTTATCGGAGATCCCCATTTTTTCATGCAATTTGGAGTATGTAATGTACAGCAGCTGATGAATATACAAGAGCCTTGTTGCAGGAGCTGCTTCCTGTTGGTCTTTCAAAGTGCTGGCAGTGATACAATTTCTTTCAAACTAATGTCATATAGAACTTGTTCTAGAGAATAACCAATACAATTTAAAATCTGGCTGTATCATCCTTACCAAACAGAATAATTCTTGCTATTAACACTGCTTCTTTTTCAAGATTAAGGAGTACATTTTGCTTTCATTTGCTGATGGAAGTCAAGGGAATAGATAATAAGTCATGTAACTGGGAACAAGTTTTGGACCATTATGTACAGGCTTATTTTTAAACCGTAATAAAGCTCTTGTCAAAATAACTTAAGAGCTGGCAGGCAAAGTTAATAAATGCTGCACTGCAAAATGCTTCCACAGGAAAGCTTCATGCTGCCCCTTTGGAAGGTTCTTCCTATGTATGGGAAGGAATTGTTGGAAATCGCTCCAAAAAACCGCTGCTGTCCGCTCACACCTGTGCCATTGGGCATACGTGGTTTGCTCCTCTCTAGTTTTTCTACTTTCTTTCAGCCCTTAAGGGATTAGTCAGGCACTGGCCAGCCTCTACAGCTCTGAGGGAAGCAATCATTTCTCCTACCAACAGCTATTCAGCACGCTCAGACCTAACACCCACAGACCAGTTTATCTGCTTGAAAAATTAGCTCCCCCAAAACTTCTCCAAGAATTAAACATAGACTAACCTAGGATGAGTTCCCAAAATGAGAGACAGTAATGCCATCAGGCGTTATGGATGTCATACGCAACAGCTTTGAAGGTCTGAAAAATAATGTGGAAATGATGCTACAGAACAGCAAAACAAATCAATTTTTTCTGACTGCAACAGCGTTACATCTCAGTGGAGACTCATGACCCAAAGAGTCCACACTGTTTGCAGACCATACACAACCTGCAAGGATAACTCAAGAAGCTACAAGCTTTTGAACACCCTCTTCTCCCAAGAGAATATTCAGCAACCCATACGCAGGGACTCAATGCCATAATACAAGAATTATGTTCCTAGGGTCAGTCCTAGCCTGGTCTTCATCTTTCTTGGTATATCTGGATATTTCTCCCACACCATAAAAGTGAAGTGCAGACACCCTTATCAGAAAGTAACCACAAATCACTGATGTTATGGAGAGGATGTGTGGCACTCAAAGAAAAGAGAGAATCTAAGTACAGGCTTGGGGCACTGTTTAAATCACAACATCAAGCTTTTTCATTCTTTTTCTGGTGAAACAGTTTAACCAAATAACTTTTTAATTGGAACAGCATTCTTATTCTCATGGGGATTTCATTATCCTTATAACAAAATGTGCAATGACATAGAATGAAAATACAAAATAAAATTAGAAATAGTGTCAGCAAATGTACGTATTACACAAGGTAACAATAAAATTGATCAGTATTGCCACAGGATATTCCCCTCTCTTCTATTTTTAAGCATGGCCATCTTATTCTGTTGCTGATAACAAAATCACAGACAACATTTTAGAACACTGCAAAAAGCAGATGTTGCAATACAGCTGTAGTGCCAGCTCTGGTCAGAAAATGCAGGTGAAAAAGATTCGCATATTGCAATGGTTCAGAGGTAGGATCAGGCAAGTTGTTAAGAAGTAATAGACTTCCTTGTAGAGATCAACCAAACATGTCCTGAAGTGATTTTTTGAATGGACTTAACAGAGTTTCCATCTGCCAAATTTGGTCCTCGATGGGCTGTGTTAGTATATTAAAAGCCAAAGCCTGAGATGCTTTTAAAAAGGAAAAAAAATCAACAAACCAAAGTCTTGATCAGAGGATGTATGACTCACTCTGCAATAGGAACACTAATTTTCTGTCTCTTATAACTCATAAGTGGTTGAATTGATTTCAGTCAAACTGTTGGCAGAGACAAAGCCTGAAATATCTCAGTACACAAAGAAATGGTTTTTGAAATTGTTGAATTAATGAAAAAAGAAGGGCACAAGTGAAAGTATTTTGCAGACTTTAGTGAAGTATTTTTCTTGCTGTCCCCATACATTCATTAAATTGACTTAACAAAAATGAATACTGAACTCTTACACTCAGCTTTAATTTTCCTTAATTCTCCTCTATTTTATTGGAAATTTACATATTCTTTCCCTTATTCAAGTATTCTATATTCAAATGCTTCTAAGGTGTCAGTGTCAGTACCTGACAAGCTGTCTTTGTCCCAGCTGTCCATATCTAAATAAATATTTCTCTTCCATTTATCAAACACATTGCAGTAATAACTGTCTCTACTGAGCACAACTTCTGTTACCCAGAAATGAACAAAAGTAGGAAGGGAGGTTTCAACAATGTTTTCTAAGTAAATTGTGCTTAGTGCGTGTCTGGATGTATCTAGACCTGAGTTATACTTTGGCTTTACTTTTGTCAACCACACGGCAACTGCAAATGTTAGCAAAAGATATTTTGATGTTATGCTGTTTCATGAGTCTCTTGAACACTGAATATTTCTGATATGAGTATTTCAGACTACTTTTCATATGGCTATCCATTTGTGTTTTCTTAAGAAAACTTCATTTTCTACCCTGTGCATATTTTCTCTTACCTCTGGGTGACTTCATATTGTTTCTTTACCCATTCATGACTGCAAACCTACAAATTTAGTATAATCAGATTCATTCTCTGTTCACTGTTTTTAATTTCCATTATACACAGCACCTATAAATTTGTCTCATGAACAGCTTGCATAATTTTACTATGTTAAGCTCACCTGTGAGCATCATTTTTTTGATTTTGAATATTGGCATCATTAAGTACTGCCTCTTGCTGTCCACCTTCATTCACTTTCTATTCCATGACTTCGAAAGGGTAATTCCTCTGGCTCAGCGTCACATAACTTATTTTCCTGAACTACTTTTGATGAATATTTTTAGACTCACTTGATTTCTAAGACACCAACTCTTTCTCTCCACAAACCCCAAAAAGCAGAATTATATTTTGCTGAAGAAACAACAGGCTTCAGCTTTGGGTCACCTCTATGAACATGCATGAAATTCTACTTAGTGGGCACATCATATTGCAATCTCATTGCCAGATGCACAGGGCATCTGGCAATGTATGCAGCAAATGGCCAAGGATCTTGTGTCAAGTTCAGTCACATGCATTGAACAATCCACTTTTTAAATCTGTGCCTTGTTTCCACTGCTTCTACAGGTAGGCTGTTCCAAAGTCTCACTCTACTAAATACCTAGAAATTTTTCTTCCATTTTCAGTGTCTTTCTCCACGGTCACTTTTTTTTCCCCCCCCCACTTATCCATCTTCCAAGAGTAACAGGAAAATAGGTCACCTTCATTTTCAGCCATATTACTGCAACCTTTGCTCTTAGGAGACCTCTGTTCACATCTGCTTCACCCAGAACTGCNGGGTTTCTGACTAAGAGCTGCAGACACTATTCTATATAGACGTGGTTCACTCAGCCAAACTTCAATGGTATTAATAGTTCCACATTCCTTTGCTGCAAGTATTTTTATGGTTTCACCCTAAATCTGCCTTTACTCATTTTCTTACACCTGAAGATCACATGAAGCTTTTAGTCCAGTGATCAGACAAAATAATCATATCATTTTACACTTACTTCCAATTAATAAGCCTTTGACATTATAGTGAAAGTAATTCTAATCACTATTTGCATGATCTTGCTGCTCCTATTAGATCTCATCCCATTACTGTTATTCCTATCGTAAAAGCCATCCAGCGTTTACCACCTGATAATCTGTTTTGTATTTTACAATACCCCTATAGGTCATGTTACCAACAAACTCCAAAGGAATATTCCTGCAATTTACTGCAAAAAAATAAGTAGAAGTGGTACTAAAATCATTCTTTGTGGAATTTCACCTCTACTTTTTGTCTTCCCACTGCTTTTTAATGATAACTTTTTGTTATTATCCCTTTAACAAAAGCCTTGCCATCTCAGAGTTGTTGTACTAATCTCTAACTGAACCAATTGCCAAGTGGAATTTTGTTTGATGTTTATTCAATGTCCGACCATAAAAATCTCCTTTGTCAAGAGAAAGAGGTATCAAACAAGCCTCCTACAGACAGGTATTGAAGTAGATGAGAAAGATCAACCTTTGGTAAGCCCACCCTGTATATTGATAACATTGCTGTACTTCCTTAAATCATTCTGTCTGTGATACTTGTGCTGAATTTCTGTCCACAGTTTAGACCACATAACTGCTAATCTCTTTTGTTTTATACTGGTACAGAAATTACTACTTCTATCCAAACTCCCATGAGGAGTGTAAGAATTCAGCCATTCTCTGCTCATGCCTTGCTCCCTGCATGCACAGGGAGCAGATGCAGTAGGGATGCAGTAGAAATTCAGATGGGCATCAACACTGGTGCAAGGTGGCAGTTGTGCTACTCTGCACCCAGGCAGCTCCATCGCCACAGTGTCAGCAATACTGCAGTGAGGAAGAGGACTAACACAGCTGCTCTCCAGCGAAGTTCCTCAGCTCACAGCAGAGTGGTAGGAAATAACATTTGAAATAACTGGTATTCATTATGCATGAGGAGCACCGCTGACTGATGAGACAGGCAAATACTTTAATACAGCACCACAGAATAAAAAACATACAAGAAAAGATCTCACTCTTGAGGGCCCTTTGGGAAGAACTTCTGGTGCCTTACATGGGGTCTGAGGATCTGTTAGGCTCTGCACTGTCAGAGCATCTGTTTATCTTCCATTTTCCTCTCATCATTTTAACGGATAGGAATGGAATTTAAATGGCAATTACTGCTAAAATTATAAGCTCTTTCAGACTGGAGTTCCTCATCACACAGACTGGGTGTAAGTCAAGAAGAAATACCCCTAGTTCACAACACAACTGCTTGACTTGACTAGAAAATAATGTTTCTCCCCTAATTCCCAATTTCATTTAAAACTCTGGTTATAAATCACTGCCAATGGTTGGACTGACTGAAATTCTAATGCTATACTAACTTCTATTGCATAAATACTATTAAAAAAAAAGTATTTCAGACTAAATCAGTAAATCCCTCAACTCATTCCATTGTCCCTACATACTGATACTTCAGCATGCATATTACTGCAACAAGGAATTATTTCCATAAACAGTGAAATTAGCAGAAAGAGTTAGAAATGCAGCCTTTATGATTAAATTACGCTTAGCTCTAGCAGCACAGAATATACACTGCCAAAACTAAGAAATTAAGGTCAGGGAAAGAAGTTTTAAAACAATCTTCCCTCTTTATTATCATCTTTATCAGACTTTATACAACTCCGTAAATTTTTGGGGTTTTTTATAAACAACACAACACCTAAAGATCAAATCAAAACAATTTCANNCAAATCAAAACAATTTCACAAACCAAACTCACCAGTAATTGTCATAAAAATGGACTGCATTAGTTTCTTCAATCATTTAGAGTTTTCCATTTTGCCATTTCTGCTAAAAGAAGCTAAAATCTCCTATTTTATTTCACACCTGTGACCAAGGCAAGTTACATATCTCTGTAATGAAGAGTAAAAGAAAAATACTAAACTATTTACTACAACTGGACTAATTTACTCTAACTGGACTAGTTACTCCGACTAGATTAACACTGTGCTGTAGCGATATCAGTTTCATAAAAGTATCTAGATCTAGATCTATAAAGATCTACACCTAAAAGGATGTTACGTAACGTGAATTTGATGACAGGCACATAGGAAGGGCACAAAGAGCTTCATTATCTTTACCCCAAGGTTCATACACCAGGTTAATAGTTTCTATAAGTTTGCTGTTACAATTCATTTTAACTGCCAACATGGTTAAAATATTAAGAAAATGTTTTTAAAATTAAAATAACTCATTCTGGAATTGCAGTTTCATACACATGAAGAGTTCACCAGTAGTTGCTAAAAGATGAGGAGCCTAACTAGGGTTTTCCTTCAGGTTAGAGTTCCAAAAATACTTTCAAGAGCTCAGGAATGGGAGACAGAGCATTTAAAGAAAGGCAGTGAACTCTGCAAGCTGCTGGTGCCGAGCTGGGTGAAGGGGAGAAGGAATTGGGGTGCTGCCCTCCCTGTTCCCTGGGTCATGACTCCGACGCCCATTCTGAACACTGCAACTGCTCATGCCAAAAAAGTATTATGCTACCATTTCCACAAAGGTCATCCACAATCTGGTCCCAAGGAATTCATTCTCACTGCTGAGAAAAATGCAACTCCCATTAAGAGTAATGGAAATTGCACATGTGCTTCAGGACAATTTAAGGCCCTAAAGGAATTGTATCCTCCCTTTACACACACATGTAATTTTCATTAATACCAATTAAATCAATTCAATAAAATTACGGCCAGTTTCCATAGCACAGAATCCCATGCAAAACAAAAGCAAGCAGCAATGAGTTTTCTTTTTTTTTTTAAGCCAGATTTAAATAATCATTTGAATTGACATTTTTAATAAAAAGTAATTGTTTTAGTCAAAGCAACAGCAGCTAAAATGGAAATTTCAGGCTGCAATCCAATCAGTGTAAATTGTTCAGGAAGTGGAAAAAACCTTAAAATTTAAAAAAAAAATTTCGTTATAATTTCCTTTTGTGGCTGAAATCCTGCAGGCAGAATCAAGAACATAGGACAGGGACAGAGCAGATGGATCCTTCTGCCATTTATATATCTAGTATATATTACATTTTCTTGTAACTTTTTCCAGCCTTAGCTAAGATGTACAGTAAAATTATTATGTTCCTTCTATATTAATCTAAATTAAAATAGAAAGAAAATGTAAATAAAACTGCAGTGGATGCTTCATATTACATTTTCTAATGTACTAGTGAACGTGAAAGCATGGAGCTTGAGTACAATCTTACATTTTTGCTAGCTGGGAACATACAGCTTTATGTTCAAAGAAGTGATTCCAAGTATTGAATTATTTTAACAGCCTCTGAATTTCAGTGCACACAAGCTCTCTCCCTTTTGCTATCACCTTCAAGAACAAAGCACGAGATAAGAGGAGAATGTGACTGTATAAAAGTTGTTTTCAAGGAATTTCTGTGCTTTGCTGATTCCACAGCAAACATATGGCAGGCTGGTCCCTAGTGCCCCCCAGAAGAGCCTTTGCACCAACATTTGCCCTCTCCTCCCCCACCCCAAACCTGAGCTGCAGTTCCTGGGAGCCCCCTTCTGCCCCAGATACTGCAAGGTAACCCTGCTGCAGGTGACTGCACTGACTCTGAACCCACAGCATCCTGACAGCACAATAGGCCCAATTTCCAGCCACTGGTAGGTATGCAATAGAAAAAATTAGGAAAGGAAATCCAGGTCACGTGTCACATACAAATAAATATATATGCACCGCAGGATTTCTGTGAGAAGGGTCCCAAAAGTGAGTTCCTAAACTGATTATAAAAATTAAAGTACATAAGGTCCAACAGGAGAAAAGCGGTAAAAGTAGCTTTAAAATGAAAAAAACCTGCATGATTATTTTCCTGT
>WEKY01012163.1:0-12401 GCA_013390045.1 Picathartes gymnocephalus
TATATATATATATCTATTTATATGTTCATTTTCTTAGTGTGTTGAAATCTCACTGTAATTTGCCCAAAGGAAATGGATGCGATTTCTCTTTAAACCAGCATGAAGCATATAGTACTTAAACCATTTGTCCTGACGTATGGGGTTTTGGTTTGTTTGGTTTTTTTTTTCTTTTCTTTAATGGAGTGGAGTCCCTCCATATTGTCCCAAATCTGCATTCAAATACCTTGCACATGAATTTACAAATGTACAGACGTGTCCCTACTGAGACATGTCCCCAACAATGTCACATGCATGGTATCTGATAGCTATTGAATTATTCTGACTAAAAGTAGGAATATATTTTGCAATCTGTGTCCATCATTTAAATTAAGCAAGTGGATGGAACAATCTGAGTAAGTAAACACACTCTTTTGAAGGCATGTGTTACACTTAATGTGACAGATGTGCAAGAAGGCATAAAGCAATATTCAGAGAATGATATTTTTCTTCAAGATTACAGAAATGTTCATGAGAAATACATAAATTCTCTCTATAAATAAATGCTCTGGAAGTTCATAAAACTATAGAATATCTTGAGCTGGAAAAGAAATAAAAGACTTCGAACAAATGTGTTGGGGCTATTTAAATAAAAATACTAGAATGATTGTGCAATACAATATTTATACTAATATAAAATCATAAAAAAATGAATTATACTTGATTATAATTTTTCTGAGTCATAGTAAATTCTTTCAAAATTAAGCCAAAAAGAAATGCATTTTCACTATTCCAAGATGCTGCTGAATTTTTTTTTCTTAATCTTAAATTTAGATGAAAGGTCTGGGTTTTTATCTACTCCACCCTAGGTCTATAAAATGGTAATTTTAAAAGAATGCCAAACTTACAGAAAATTCATAATCTGATATTCTCACTCACACAAATTTGGGATGGGCAATCCTCTAGCCAGAGCATATTTTAATCCTCTCACTAGACCTGTTCACTATCCCAAGCCAGTTGTACTTGGACAGTCCCTTGAGGAGACCCAAAAGCATTTTTCAGTGATAAGACTAGTGAGCCAAGAAAAGAAGAGGTTTATATATATATTAATTAATATTATTTTTCATGTACACAACACTAGATCACAAAGATTACTGGAAATAATTGCAGCCATTGGCAAAGCCCAAGCCACAGCAGATATCCGTGGAGGACCTCACACTGGAGCAGGTGGTTATTCCTTGGAGGAAGTTTCTCTGGAGGAGAGCCGACACCAGAACAGCCCTTGAAGAACTGTAGCCCCTTGAAAGAAACCACAGTGGAGGAGGTTTATCCAGAAGGATTGCAGCCCATGGAAGGACCCCTGCAGGCACAGAGGAAAGCTGTGAAGAGAAAGGAGCAGCAGAGGGAAACTGACATGGATTGATCACAACCCACTAACCCACCATCCTGCACAACTAAGGGCAGAAGGAGGAGATAAAGGAGTCAGGAATGAAGGAGTGAAGTTCAGTCTGAGAAAAAAGAGGAGAAGAGGGAGGAGGCAGGTACTTACAGTTTTGTATTTGTTTGTCGCTATAGACTCTATTGTTAATTAGCAAAAACAAATTCATTTCCCCAACTCAAAACTATTTTGTCCGTGATGGTAATAACAGGGAAGGGACCTCCTTGTCTTTATGTTGACTCACAAGTTTTTCACTTTATTTTCTTCCCCTGCCCTGTTGAAGAAAAAGAGAAAGAGAAGGAAAACAGCTGACTGGGCAGCTGGTAGCCAGCAAATGTCAAAGTCATCACACATTTTAGATTAAACTGGACAATTACTTCTAAGAAATCACTAGCTCTTAGCATAGAGAAGAAGAGGGAGATAATAACAGAAGACTTTAGACATTACAAGATGAGGTCCCAAACAATTGCTCTTCACAAAGTGAAGGTTAAACAAAGCAAACTCAGCAGATGTCTCTAGGGAGCAAAAATATATCAGGTAAATTCATACCATAGTATGCTTACATTATTTAAGTATGACATGAACACAACTGAAATTTCAAGCTTATTGCTACATCTTACATCCTTAACAGGACTTATTTATATGTCCAAAAATTAAATTTAGATACAAGTTTGAAATCAACTGAAACTATGTCAAATAAATAAATTAATCCATTGTCACTCTCTATCTTTCATGGGTCTACTACAGACTTCTGTGTGAAGATGAGCACTGATAAGAAAAGTGAAGATGTTCAGAAGCCCTGGGTGATGTAAACTGAATTCTGTGTTCTCCATGGTGTAGTGCAGAAGGTGTTCTGTTCTTCAGAAATACACCCAGCAAGCTGCATTAGGGTCAACTATATTTCACATTAATAGGCTGGCATTGCCTACCTGCAGTAGAGGAAGATCCAGGGCTCATATAATTTGTTTGGCTGGTTCTTTCTGTACTGTTCCTGTTGGTTCATGAACACATCACTGGATAAGAGGGATAAACTCTGGTTTAAAATAATTTGGCTAGCTAACACCTATTTTGAACACACTAGCTCTGTAATCAGAAGACTGTAACCTTGATTAGTTTGAAATTATGGTGATTCCCGATTGTGGTGATTCCTTTTACCTCTCCAGGTCATATTTCAGTCTAGTACTAGCTCTGCTCTGAAGAGCAGAACACATGATTACCACACTAATGAAGATACCTTTAGTCTGCCTGAATCAGCAGTGTGAAATTAAGGGCCAGGACGTGGGACAGCTCCCAGCTGTTGCACCAGCCACTATATAAAAAATGGCTACAAATGCATCCATGTCAGCACTAAAGGTACAAAATTATAGCTGCAGCAAACCCTTTGTCACTGCAGCCATCCAGTACTAAAGGAAGCCCACAAGAAATGTGGAGAGAGACTATTTACAAGGGCCTGTAGTGACAGAACAAGTGGTAAAGGCTTTGAATTGACAGAGAGTAGGGTTAGATTGGATATTAGGAAAAAAATCTTTACAAAGAGGGTGATGAGGTTCTGGAACATGTTTTCCAGAGAAGTTGTGGATGCCCCATCCCTGGAAGCATTCAAGGCCAGGTTGGATGGGGTTCTTAGCAACCTGGTCGAGTGGAAAGCATCCCTGCCCTTGGCTGGGTGCTTGAAACAAGATGAACTTTAAGGTTCCTTCCAACCCAAACCATTCGATTATTCTAAGATTTAGAGCACTGCAACAATCTGGGAAACAGGTTATGCTAATTAAAACTACTTTTCTCATCTTATTTTTCTTTCTCCCTTCTATTAATTCTTGCGTCATATGTAGTCTCAATTTTATGATGTCTTTTCACCAGTTATTTTCACTCATACTATGAGCCTTTCTTTCAATCAGTGCATGGAATGCCCCTCTACTCCAGACTTGGATTGACAAAATAAGGGAACATAGAAGCATCTCTTTCCATTCACCACAAGGACCTTTCA
The DNA here is from genome assembly GCA_013390045.1 of Picathartes gymnocephalus. NCBI lineage: Eukaryota > Metazoa > Chordata > Aves > Passeriformes > Picathartidae > Picathartes > Picathartes gymnocephalus. The sequence continues at coordinate 3,402 of WEKY01012163.1, forward strand.
TGCTGGGGGGGCTTGGACAAATGTCTCTTTTGTGGAGAGTTTTAGTGCCTTCCTTTCCCTCCTTAGTGGAGTTTTGGGTTTCTCTGCAGCCCAGAAGGAGCTGTACTGCTTCCAAGAAACCCAGTACCAGTATTACCACTGAAGAGGAGAAGGGATGTGAGGTGTCCTTAACATCTCCTCCCTCTCAACAGTAAATTCAATTTAATTTTCAATTCTCAATTGAAAACTTTTGTTCTTCATTCAGCTACTTTTGGTTTTTATGTTATATTAAATTTTGTAGCTCTTATTAAGAGTGCCAAAGTGTAAAAGAACACATCTGTGTGAAATATAGTACATAAAGTTCTTTTAGCTGGAGATAATACGCAAAAAGTACTTTATTGCTGTATCACAGGTAAGAGACTTATTTGAATTAGTTGATTACTGATTCAATATTTCATTGTCAGAACAGATTTTACATGTCAAAAGACAAAATTACTTAAGATATGGAAGAACCTTACATGTGTATTTTAAATATCTAACAATTAGAAATGGGTCATTTGTTAAGCTTGTGCCACACATCAGATATCCTAAGAGTATTAAAGGGTAACTAGAAGTGTCTCATTTACTCATTAACTGGCACTAGGAGTAAGAAATAAGTCTCATGCTCTGAACAAAATTAATGCTCTATGCAGCCTTCACCACAGAAAATGAAAAGCCAAATGAGCAGCAGCATCACTTAAGTACAGAAACAGTATTCACAATTAATTATCAGGAAAACTGAGACACATCTGAGAAATGAGGAAAAAAAAAACAGGTGGCAACTTGCAAAATGGACAGAATTTATGAATAGAACTCCTAGCCAGCTTCTTAATTTCTTTTTCACTAGAAAAAGCATGCTACCCATTAAAAATATTTGCGTCCTTCAAAGGTCTGAGGAAAAAAAAAAAAAAAAAGGTTTAAAAACTAGAAAGGAAAGCATAAAGTTTTTGGAGCAGAGAGAAATAGTAGCAATGATTCAAAAGTGGCTTCTATATTAAAGACACTTATTAAAATATTGTCTACAGTGGGCTTTTGAAACACTTCCTCAAAAACTGAAAACCTTAGAAGTCAAACCTGTAGAACAGCAACAGAAAAACAGGAAGGAATAGGTGCCAATAGATTGATAAACTCACTAAAGAGTAGCTTCTTAAAATCAGGAAAGCCCAATGATAAGGGATCAGTAACATTAGCTCAAAGGCAACAGTCTTCAGTTTTTGATAGTTCAATTATAGTACTCTGATTAGATTGAAGAAGGGAAAGTACACCTGTCACAGACATGTAGTACAGAGATAGTCTTTAAATCACCAAGAAAAATCCCCAAATTTTCATTCATTCCCAGAAGTTGCTTCCTAGAGGGAATGTAAAAGCAGAAAAATAGTTGATATAACCAGAGTCTGATATAACAGAAGACACTACAATAAACTAGAACTGTATTTATAACCTTCAATAGGTGTGTCAGGGAATATTCCTTAAACTGCTAGCTGTCCTCAGAAATAGGTGATCCTGGAATATACCTTGCTTCCTTAGTATTTGGTGAACTGTAAGAACAAATAATCTCTGTTTTTATCCTCTTTTAAAGAAATGTGTATAATCTGAGGGTTCCAATCTCCACTCACATGACACAGATGAAAAAAATATTTCTTCTTTCAATGTATTGTGCTTGTTAACATAATCATAAAATGGTTTGTCTTGGAAGAAACCTTAAAGATCATCCAGTTCCAACACTCTGCAACGATCAGGAATGTCTTCAACCAGATCAGGTTCCTCAGAGCTCAATCCAACGTGACCTGGAATGTTTGCAGGCATGGGGCATTCACCACCACTCTGGGCAGCCTTCTGCAGTGTCTGACCATCCTCTTTGTAAAGAATTTCTTTCTACTGTCCAAGGTACACCGACCCTCTTTTAGTTTGAAGACATTACCCCTTGCCCTGTCAATCTGATCACCTGGCTATGTGCATGCCCTGGTGAAAAGTCACTCTCTGACTTCTTGTAGCTCCTTCAGGTAATGGAAGGAGCTCTAATGTTCCCCTGGAGCCTTCTCTTCCCCAGGCTGAACAATTCCAATTCTCCCAGCCTTTCCTCACAGCAGAGCTGTTCCATCCCTCTGATTCCCTTGGTGCCTCCTCTGGCCTGGCTCCAGCAGCTCCCTGTCCTTGCTGTGCTGGGAGCCCAGAGCTGGGTGCAGCCCTGCAGGTGGGCTCTCAGCAGAGCGGGGCAGAGGGGCAGAATCCCCTCCCTGCCCTGCTGCCCACGGGGCTCTGGCTGCAGCCCAGCACACAGGGGGTTCCTGGGCCGCAATTGCACTCTGCCAGCTTATGTCTGGCTTTTCATCCATCAAGAGCTTTTCCTCTAATGTAAAACAAAGCAAAAACTTCCAGTTCATTCTTTCTTGCCACTACCACAGGAACAGACACAACATTATATCTTTTTTCCCCTCTTTCTTTGACTATTTGCGAACCTGCATCCCCTCTCATTCCTCCTACTTATATGTAAGTATAATCTTACACTCTGTCTGATTGGAGGCTGCTGTGTAATGTAAAATGAGCAATAATCAAGATTTTCTCACGGTAATTGATTGAACCGTGTTATTTTTCAAGAATAGGGCACCAGGATTAGAGAAAAAAAAAAAGATAAAATTCTTGTAATGTTTCTGAAATATATTAATTATCAATATCTATTTTTCCCCCTTTATGTTGACTATATTTTATGTTTTTTTAGTTTCCTAGCTGCCATAAACATCTGTATTCTCCTGAGGACTAACTCAGAGTTGTGATACTTTTCAAGTATCATAGTGGATCGAGATACTTTTTTAATCACTTTCTTGGATTATTTTGTCTGAGTTTACTACCGCTTTTCTGTACTGCATCATTCCATCTGTTCATACTGTTCCAAAATGAGACTGGAATGTTTTTGAAGGAAAAAGGGAAATTAAAAATAAATTAACAATATGTGTGATGTAGGCCAAAGGCAGTGTGTAGACTGGAGGAACAGCTCTGTTTGAACTTCCAGCAGTGTGACTGGCCATTAGCTCTACATACAAGGAGGCAGAATGCATTCCTCTGGGAACAAAGGGCTTACTTTTACTTGAAATCCCCACAAAGAGGCATTAAATAATTACAAGCAGCAGCAACCAGGAACTGTATTTCTTCTGCTGCTTTGCAAAGCAGTACCATTAACTTACCTTTTCTTTTGCTGAATATTTTTTTTCTTTTTGCGTCATTCTAAGCAAAACCACTGTACTGTCCCATTGTACATTACTAGCTAAGCTGGTAAAACAAGTAGATAACCTGAGTTGGTTGGTAAATTGGTAATTTACTAGTGCTTTGTTTTGTGGATTCCTCCCCAGAGATTTGTGCTGCCCCAGCAGTAAGGTACAGCAAATTTCCACACCCTCATGGCCTTTGACAATAGGAAAATCTTCAAAATGTAATTGTGAGTCCTTACATGTACCCTCTACATTTGCCACAGAAACTGATCTTGTAGAGAAAAATCTATGACCTTTCATCCAGGACTCTGTATGAGAATTAAGCATTTTTGTTTAACATCATCTTCAGGTCTTCAAGTTCATGTAGAAGACCCAGAGACCCAGCCTTCTAGACCTCAGTAAAATAGAAGTCTTTTATCCACTTAAGAAACAGAATTTTATGATGTGTTGTTATGTCTGTCATCTGACTTCCAAAGCTAAATGGATATTGCCAGAACTTCCAGTTATTTGCTCCTTGAGAATCTATCCTCATATAAAGCTTTTCTTCTTTGGTCATACGTACCACATGTTGTGTTCATCACCCAAATTAAATTTCTCATGGGCTTTTTTCCAGTTTGTTAGTAAGGCATCAAATTCAACTTTTCATGGTAATACTATCTCTTTTTCTGGAATTCTGAGAGTATGTCTGCAGTGCATTTCAGGCACAGATGCAGTGGAACAGGGTGATGGCAACTGCCCACACTTGAAGCCAGCTGGAAGCCAGCCACTTCCAAATCAGAAACAAAGCAGATACACTAGATAACATCAAAGCTGAGCTAATAGGCCGCTATGAGAAACAATGTACATTAGATAAGGTTCATTGTCTGACACACACAGCTTCCAGGCAGGTTAGAGAGCTGGCAGAGCAAACTCACATCCGCCTGCAAAACGCTGCACAGACACATCTTTCATTAGAGCAGATAATAGTGGTCCCATTACCAGAGACTAGATTAGACACGAGATCCTATTCCCCAGTGTGGCTGCCCCTTCACACAGAGCCTGAGCCAGTGGGAATTCAGCCAACACTGAATCCTGTTGTCTTCAGCTGATATTTTCTAGTTCATTAAGCTTGTCTTGCTGTTTTTCTCTCCTACAGTACTATCCTGTTCAACAAATTCATTGGGGTGTGCCATGTAGTACTGGAATTTTTAGTCTACTACAAAAACCAAAACATGAGGGACTCTTTATAAACTTGTCATTTTTGGAAATAAGCTTCTGTAAAGGAGCATAATTTACTTGGCAAAGGTTATGAATATTAAATCAGCAGATGTGTTCCTCCATCAATAAATTGCAAATTCCATAGCTGCCGATTCTTTTTTTGTTGGTTTTTTTTCAGCATTTTGCAACCAGTGTTGTTGTTTCATAAAGCCTAGGTCAAGTTTGTGTTTTGTAATGCTTCCAACTTGTTTGAGCAGGTGTGCTCTGGTCTCTCTTGGGTAGTTTGGCAAACTACCTCGTGTCGGTAAATTTGCAACAGCTGTCTAAGCTTTGAAACATATGTATTATATAGTCTATAGTCTGCTTGAAATAAAATTATCAGGATGTAGCAAATTTACAGAGTGATTTCCTAAGATTTTGACTATTGCAAAATCCATTACCGCTTCTCCTCTATTGGACATTCTGCTGCATCTAGATTATAAATGACATATGAAACAATACCACTGATGTGCTGTCGCTTTTTCTGTAGGTACAGGTACGTGCTTACAAACAATGGCAATGTACCAGCAAACATTAGAACCCAAATTTATCTTTATGAGAGTTAATTGAATGATTCTGGTCAAACAAAGGTACATCCCTCCCTCTCCTTGAAATGACTTGTAAAATGTTTTGTTGCACTAAATTGGAAAAGGTCTTTTTTTTTTTTTAATTTTATTTACATTGTAAAAGTTTCGTGTCTTGGTCCTGCCATGATCCAGCTATGACTGGATGCAAGACACTGAAATGCCACAGACAATTCTGACAGTATTTTCTGCGCAGATTTTCAGACCCAGAAGTCTGAATAGTAGTCAAAGATTTTTACAATTACCCACTACTGGTTTAACCTACACTTTATGTTGTCTCATTGTATGGTATGGACAGTGACTATACAACAAATCTGAGCCCCAGATGGACTAATTAATTTTAAATCTCTCATAAAAGTATTTATCTCTAAAGGCGACATATCAAGGTCATTTGTCTTCAATTTAAAAGACTGGTGAACTATAATATTAACAGCTGCATACACAATATTTTTAATACAAATACAATATGCATAATTTTAATGATATTTTATTACAGATAATATATCCTTTAAACTATACATATAATGTTTGTATTTTATTTACATTCAAAATATTAAATATCTGTTTCAATATAACTTTAGGCTTCAGCCTTAATATGTGTTTTTCCCTCCAAAAATCTTGTCCCTCACATCCTCCTGCTAATTAAATACATATTTGTTGACAAATGTTAAATGAGAGGAAGCTATCTAACAGTTAATGCATTTTAACATTTCTCCCATCTTATTCAGTGAGCATATCAGATCTGGTTAAAACTCAATTTCATAAAATGTCAATTTTTCACTGTCAAAATTCAATTTACTAGGAAAAGGACAAAACATTTAGAAACAAGCTACTCTTATCGTTTCTTACAATAGTGCTCCCAACTTAATAATTGGATTTTATCATTGCTTATCACTGTGTGAGGGAAGAAAAATACTATGACAAAGAAAGAAAATAAACCCTAGTATCTACTTCAGGCTAGAACATTATCACACACATTTTAACTTCCAACCAAGTTATCTGAATTACTGATTATAGCAAGTGATGAGGTACTTTCAAATGCATTAAATCACTGAGAGCACCGACGTGTTCTATATACCTTCCCAGGGAGTTTGTGAAGAAAATATAGAACTTACTGTCAGAACTCCTCAGGCACAGAAAGCAAGGAGGATGTTTAATAGGGACTCACCTTCCCCTTGCAGACTTTTCTTGGGCTCCAGGAGGTTGTTTTTGGCTGCTGTTTTTGGTATGATCACATTTTGTCAGTTGATCATTACTCTGCTCACAAACCCCATTTAGAGTGTGTTCATTTTTCTGTAAAGTACTGTGCTGTAGAGGTGACATGAAATAGTACTTGAGTGTATCTTAAAACTTATAAGATTTTAACTTTTGTTAGCAATAAGTCTTCGCGACTTTTTACATATAGGGAAAGTCAGAGATGAACTTCAGTTGCATAAGTAAGGAATAATGGTTAGTATATCTCATACCTAAAAGATTAGGTCTGCTTCATCAGTAACAGAGAAGTTAATTTATTTTTTCAAAGTGATTTGTTCACGGCCATCCCATTGCAGCAGTGCAGATGCCTTTTTTTTCCCTGCAAATATGATTTCACAGAGTGCACCTGCTATACCTTGAATGAAGGTTAAGACCTAAGAACTGCTCCAGAAGCAATGGCAATGTTGGAAAAATCTGTCCCGTAACCAAACAAATTGCTCTCATTGAATTTTGTAATACACAAATTTTGTAATACTCAAAATGAGGACATGAGATTATATTAACTCAGGCTAGGACATAAGAGAAGAGGTTCAATGAAATAATTTGATGCATTAAAAATTTCTATTTACTCTAAAATGACACCATTAAGCATTCAATTTAAAGACCAGGATAAAGTACTTCACAGAGTTAAAATCTGGTTCAAACCTACAAAAGTCATTCTTGTACATTTTCTGTATGATTGGAGACATTTTGATTATTCTACCTATTATGTATGTATTTGAAGAATTATGTAGGTGGTGTATTTCAATTCACTGACACATCCTTATATGAAATATAACATCCTATAAAATTTACAGGCTTTTTTTGTTCGTGTTGTTGGGGAGGTTTTTTTGGTGGTTTTTTTTTTTTTACATAGATGTAAAATAAAAATGTTTTTAGGTACAGAGAAACTGTAAAATGTTTCCCTGGGATCTCAGAAGGAATTAAAAAATTAGGCTGAGCACAATTAAGCTTCCAAACAGAAAGATTCTCATTGATCTGAATAAGATTTGGGACTAATAGATAACCTTGTACAAGGTGTCTCACAGCAACAAAGCTGTAGACCACTGTGACCCATTTTACAGTAGAGAAATAAGTTTTCTCTACAGGTAACACTTATATCTCTGCAAAGCAATGATGTAACTCTCTCTGCAGGACAGTTTCACTGCTCATTACAAAGGAAGAAAGCTGTGACATGTGCCAAGCCACGTCACCTGCTGGGGGCCCGTGTGTGGTCTCTGTGTGCAGACTGAGAGGAGATGGAAATTCCTGATAAAGGAGTGGCAAGAGTGCTGCAGAATTCATCAGTGCAGGTTCAGAACTGTACAGCAGAAATTAATAACTTCACAAACTTTAGTTTGTCTAAAATTTCTCAGTGAAATGCCTGGAATAGAAGACAGCCTTTCTTCTTTCTCAGACATTTCAGGTGTCTGAGATACAAACGAGTTCACTCAAGGTCAGCTGATAATCATCTATGCTTGGCAGTGACACCTGTGATGTCCTGCTAGCTGGACAAGCTCACTGAAAGGAATGTTTTGGCACCCTATGATACAAGACAGCCAATAAAACTTGTGCTGTATTTAGAACTCCAAAGCAACAAAGAAGAAATTTAGTGTTTGGCTATAGATAACCCTAAAGGCCCAGAGAAACTGATCTTAAGGGGAAGTCCTTGCAGGTATCTTAAAAGATAAAACCTTGTATTGGCTCATGTAATCCCATACTTTGGAATCCCAGCCCATCTGCTGTGACCAGCCCCTGAGGAAAGGCAGTAGTAAAGGATCTCTTGGAGTGGATTAAAGTGAAACAACACTAAATAACCAATATAACAGCAGCAATAGTTTTTATTTTAATGACTCTGGAATTGTTGGAAAAAGGGGTGTACAGCTGTGCTGGGATTTGTGGTTACCTTAAGAAAGGAGAGATAGTAAGAGAAAGGTAGGGAAAGAGATAGATAGAGTTCAGCACCCATGGCTCCAGCGATCTCTGGATGAGGGTGGTCATTGACTGTGGTTACGATTCACAGTCCTGGTCTGCCAGGGGTGGGGACCTGCATGCACAGCAAAATAGAGAGTTTATGAAGGAACACCCCAGTACCTCTGCCAGGAGGAGTTCTGCTGGGACATGCATGGTCTTCCCTTGGAAAGATCTAGAGAGGGGCTCTGTGTGCAGGGTATAAGTTTGCAGCTGGACAGTGGTGCCTTGCTGCACAGGAAGGAGTGGCATGGTCAAAAACATTATCCTTTCTCTGCAGAATCTGCTGCTTGCTGCCTGCTTCTCCTTATTTGGTCCAAAACCATCTCCTTTAAGACAAATTTTAACTACAGGGCCCAAGTAGTACACCACATCATCCTAAACTGGCTGCTGTTGACCCTGCTCTTGCTCTGGGGGAAAACTGTATTGCTAAACTCCTCCAAAGCTGAATGCACTGAGAAAAAGTGGATAAACAGAAAAAGTTCATAAAATTTATGGTGTAAAAGATGCTATTGAAATGAAAAAAGTGTTCTAATACTTTACAACTGTCTAGAAAACAAAGCTAAGGCTTCATATCAAGACTCAAAATCTTATAATTGAAAAGGCCAAACAACTTACATTTGGCCTCAGAATCATGAGATGATCATGTATGTTCAAGGCTGGTCCTCCCTGTAAATTGTTTTCACTGTAAGGATGGTGAAAGGCACTTTCAAAATCTTTCTTGATAATCTTAAAAAGCAAAAAAAAAAAAA
>WEKY01012163.1:12511-31669 GCA_013390045.1 Picathartes gymnocephalus
AAAAAAAAAAAAAAATTCCACTGTGAGGAATGTCAGATAAAGTACTGTAAGGTGTCCTTCATAAAATTGTCATTTATCTTTTCGTTATGCTCTGCAAATTAAAGTACCTCACAATACATGTAAGATAATGTATCAATAACAGGATATTGACTTTTTGTCAATTGGAAGTAGAAATTCTTCATGAGACATTAGTAAAGACAATTCTTTCTCCTTTATAACACTTCCCTTACTGTAGGCAAACAAGAATATATTTCAAAAGTCGCCATTTACTATTTGAAATTATGGAGTTAACTGTATTTTAGACATATCTTTTAACAACCTATTGATGAAAAAAATTAAAACAAGTAGAAGACACTTCACTTTATCATAAGCCTTGTCAATAATATTTTTTCAATGCAAAATATGTCAGTACATTTGAAGAGTTGCTATGCGAATTCATGACAGATTAGAATAGCATGATAGATAAAACATTTTGTTTAATTGACAAAACATTGCTACCCAATATTACTAAAACAATACCATCTTCTACTTAAAAGTACTTGTTTTCTATCAATGCCACTGTTGTCATTAGTTCCCAGCGTACCCTGAGTTTGTTACCAGTGGGCTTTTGAAAAACAGAGAACAAAATGGGTACCTTGCAGGCAAGAATGACACATGCAGGGCTTATTAAAGCAACAAGTGAGACTGAATCTCTCATAATCTCCAAAGATAAACTAGAATCTATTCACAAGCCGTGTACAAGAAGGAAAGAATGTAAATGAAGATTATTCACCAAACTCTCAGTTTATGTCCCCTGTTTAAACATTTGCATGTATGTTTAATTACATGAAGAGCAAACGTTTGCAGAAAACAAACAAAATATCTCCGGATAAAAAACCCCTCACTTACAGACACATAGTGTGCAAGATTTCTTTCCTCTGTGAGTGCCCACATACCCCACACATGTGTTTTATACCATACACTGCAGAACTTGGTTGATTCATTCTTGCCTGGGCAACATAATTATTCTTATAAATACACTTCCAGTGCAATACAGTTTTTTATGTTCAGAAATGTTTTGGTGCTGTCTTGCAAATAGATGGCACTAATTGACTTACATGTATCCATCTACCAAACACTAAAGCTCTGTTCCCAAAGTGTTGCCCTTTGCAGCTTTTTCTGCCTTTAAGTTGAGATTTGATTGCAGCAGCAGGAACAACAGCAGATCTTCAAAGTGTAATCATATTTTTCAGCAGTGTGCATCACTTATTAACTTTCATTCGATTTCCCTCTGGCACCCACAGCTCCAACAAATGTTATCTTTTTGCTCAGTTTTGTCAAAATCACAAACCTGGCAATAAATGCTGTAGCTGAGATTCTCACTAAGTAAACAAACCCTTGAACTGTGCTGTAGCTGCTAAGGTGCAGCAAGTGTCCTGTCCTGTGTTAGAACTCCAAACTCAGAAGCTGTAGGGGCTGAAAGAATTTGCCACTCAAAGGAGTAAAAGGAATTCTTAATCTGTGAATCATAACAAAATTTGCATATATACTACATCTCTTGATGCAAGTTACAAAAGAAAGTTTTCCTTTCTTCTAGGATGACAAGGGGCTTTACTTGACACCTTCTAGTTGAGGGTGGGTGCTTGTTCCTTGCATTTTGTTTTGCATAAGAAACATGTGGACTGATGTTAAAGCAATTGTATTGGCTTGGAAATATATAACTTCCTCTTGGATAGTGTCCAAAATGTATTAATTACCTGCCTTTTCTTTTTCTCATTACTGTACAAGAACAAAAGACAGGTTGATAATCTAGAAAGATAGATAAGACTTGCAAATGCAACTAGTATTTCATTACCTAAATTTCTAGCTATATTATATAAAATGAAAATGAACCTGACTTCCAGGGAATAAAAGTTTTTTCAGATGGAATCACCTAAAATGAAATAATTCTTTGAAACTCTAGTCTTCCAGGGAAATGGAATAAATCAAGAAATACTTCATTGAATTTATCTGGCTTGTTTTCCTACTCAGAAAATGCCTCAGAAAAGGTGCGTCTTTCATTAATACTTCTTTATTAATTACATTAATTTCACATTTGTTGTTAGCCTTTTTAAATCTATGGATGGACTTAGGAGCAGTTAAATATTAGTATTATCTATTAATGTAATTTAAAATATTGAATGGTTTGGTATCAATTATTTGAAGGATGTGGCATATTTTATTTCTAGTTATGAAATGGATCCTTTACCCAGCTACTGGTCCATAAAAATGTTTAGAATTTAACATTTTCTAAGGAAGGACTAGAGAAGTACCGATACTGTCACACTGTTTCCTCTTTAAGCCATGTAGAAATTAGCTGGTGAATAGCTTATAAGTGACATAAATGCTATGAATTTAAGAAGATTTATTTGGAAACACGTGCAAAAATAATGTTCTGCATAACTGAAACTCTTTCTAAAGATCTTCCAAAAGGACTCTCATGAGTCCTTTATATAGTGATTCCTTAAGTGGTTTGAAGACATAGTATTTTCAAATACATTTCCATAAATACAGATTGGAAGCAACCAGGTTTTGGGATTTTTTTTCCCATATAAATTATAAACTTCATAGTATTCACCTCATATACAGTATTGCCTCCCTCTTGCTTCCTCCTCCCTTCCCCTTAAAAAAATTGGAAGCTAATATGCTTTATTGTATAAGAGAAGTGAGGTTCACGTTCCATTTGGTGCCATGAGTAAGATTTCAGACACAACACAAAAATCCAAATAAGAGTTATTTTGGAATGCTCTCATCTTTTTCAAATATATTCTTCCCATACTTTCTACATACAAAAAAATGAAAACCAAAATCTTCATGGATTCAAATGTACTAAAAGACAATTCCCTGTCTTAAACCTCAGATTGAGATACACTAAAGCAAAGATACCTGTTGTGTGTTTTGGGGTTTTTTTTACTAATTTTTGTTTTGTTCCAATCACAAATTAAAATATAGAGCAAAACATGACAAAATATAAATTATAACATGATGTGCAAGCTGCAGCTGATTTTTTCTCACTGAAAGTTGGAGGTTTAGATTGAGGAAAAAATGTGTGACAGCAAGTTAAATCCTTTATATCAGTTTTGAATCTATGTTTTGGACCACTACCTTGCAATATCACATATTCAAAACACTCAAGAAAAGCACATGACTGAAAAAGCATTGATGCAGATTTTAACAAATTTTCAATCAAAATCTACTAACTATAACAGGAGTAGCTTCTAACCTAAAATACTCTCATGACACTTATTCTAATAAGCTCTGAACATCTTGCATTCAAACCATTTGAATTTATCACACCTGTTGAGGAACAGGGTCATTGCCTGTAATCATAAGTGAGAAATGGATTTCAACACTGCCCCACGAAGAACATATAAGGCCCATTAATAAATAAATAATAGCATAACTAGGCAGGAAGTAATTTTTAAGTTCCAGTCCAGGAGTGTCTGAGCATGGAATGAGGAGATTGGAGACTATCTTTTAAGCCAAAGTCCCCTGTGACTAAATAAATAAAAAAAGGGTTAACTGCAAAAGGGTCAGTCTGGTTCTCCTGTCAAAGAACTTATGTATGTCTTTTCCAATTCTGGTAAGGTCTGCACACAAAACATCACATTTTCTTTGCAGCTTTAAGGCAATTAAGAAATCAATGATTGCATCAGAAAGCCTCCTGCCATAGAATTAACCTCACAGCTGCACCAAACTTTCAAAAGAGATTCAAAGCAACCATGTGTAAACGAGGCTTTGTCTCAGTTCTCTCTGTTCTTAAAAATAGATCTGAGGTACTGCACCTTCCCTGTTCCAGCACTGAGGCCAAGAAAAAAAGCAGAGAGCGCTTTAGTAATATAAGACTGCTGTATGCCTCTTTTCTTCTCTGTCTCCCCTTTTTTATCTTTAACTGTTAGAGCAATGAAGAAAGAAAATCATAAGCACAAGGAATGGATTTTTATACACCTTTTGAAAAATATATCCTTTAAACCCTGGTGATAAATACATGAACTGTACCCACAGTTATAAAAAAGACTCTAATTTGTATAATATTTTTTCACCTGTTTGATTTAGATGGGACTAAAACTGATTATAAAACTACAGTTGTAGGACAAATTTTAAATTAGGTATGTCTACGAGATTAGTGCCTATTTAAGCCTAAGGTTTGCTGCATGTATACAGTAAAGTTTTAAAAAGCCACTGCTCGTACTTGCACTTCCACACCTCCAAAAGAAAACAAACCAAGTCCATAACTATTGTACTGATTCAGTCTGGCTAAAGAAGGAAAAGGACCTTCTCTGAAATAGGGTGAGCTGGTTTCAGTAGCAATTCTGGCTAGTAACCCATCCCAGACATTCAGAGGACTGTGGTGTCTGATAGATGGCAAGACCAGCCCACCTTTAACAGCCAATATTGCTTTCCCTGTCAAAGAAAAAGCAAAATCAGAAAATAAGTAAAAATTTTCCACTTCATATTTCACTCACAAAAATTGCCAACTCTCTATCCTGAACAACCAGAGAAATCAATAAAATAATAAAATAAAGTTCAGCACTTCTTATTTGTCTGATGATATTTCCTAAATATTTTCCTAAAGCAAGACAATTTGTTCTGCTTATGGTGCTGTTCTACCTATACCTTAAATAGAGTAAGCTGCTTGAAGTGAACTCAATGTAGAGCAAAGGAGTGTATAAATGACATGTCCCGTGTCATGGTGGAGACTCTGGTTTAAACCTGAATCATGTTCACTGTAAGAAAAGGGCAACCCAGAGGAAAAATCATAGCGCAGGTGTGGCAGAAAGGAGAGAGTGACTTGCTTGAGCACATATGATTTCTGCAAGCACCCGATAAAAGGGATAGATTGCTTCCTTCTCAAAATTTGGGGTGCTGATTTCATCTTCAACTCAAAAGCAGACTCTGGGTGATGTCAGTAGTGCAGGGTGAAGCCTGAGCTCTCAGGGATCAGGAGCAAAGCTGTATGTAATCGTGGGGGGCAGGGTGTCAGCAGCATGTGCTGCTCAAGGGAAGAGCGGATACAGTTAATGCAAACGTGTGGGCTAGGGCAGGTACCTCATTTCAATATATAAATGTTTCAGGCTCACACTGAGGTACAGATGTCAAAGAAAGCATAGCACATGGTTTTAGTCCCTGTGCTACAGAGGCTAGAACTGGCACCTACAAAAAGTACCTCTCTAATTGACAAGGAATTGATTAGACTCTTTTCACATGCAGAAAATGGAACAACAACCTACTCTCTTGGTTTTAACTTCCTTGCAGAAGAGGATTCCTTACTGTTCTGCTAGGAAGGAAAGTAAATATCTATAGAAAAAGTCTTTGCTTGACATGTTTTTATTCCAGATGAAAATGTTTGGTTTCTTACAAAAAGAGAGTTGCCTGTATAGCATCTTGCTCTGCATTTTGAGGAATCACTGTGTGTGAACACTGTGCTTCATTCCTTCCAGACAAATGACATCCTGCAAATACTTTTTCATTTCATTTTTACCACTACTACTTTGTGTTTTGATACTACAAATATTGCTTCTTTCTTTCTCTGAGTTCAATGATTTTTGTAGTAGTTCAAGTTTCCTTGACACAGGCATCTGAGAAGAAAAAACTGATCATTTGTAAGCCTTGTCTGTTTCTATATTGCCAGCCCAAAGGCATTAAGACCTTACTGTCTTAATGTTTCCTTTTCCCCTGTACTTGAGGTAGTCACTTCTAAGCAATGCAGCTACATTTGTTTGCATCTGTAAAACTCCTTTTGTGTTGATGTAAACATTGTTCCTGGCAAACACAGTGAGTGTGGCATCTCAAAAAAAGTTTCTTTTGCAACTGTCACAGAAAGAATATCTTACTGTTCGGTGAAAAAAAACCAAACAAGACAACAGGTTTTGTCTTGAAACCTAGCACTACTTCTTTTTGCAGATTATATGGAGTAAGATTCTGCTTGTTTTGTGGCTTTACAAGTGTTATATATGATGTCTTTGATCTGTTGTTGGGTAGAATGACGCCTACTGACTCAGGACAGATGGCAACTGTTCTTATATTGGAAATCTGAAATGCCACCCAGTATTTTCCCACAGTGTCAGTATTATCAGTATCAGAATGGTTCTTTGGACATCCAGCATCTAATCAGTCCTAGATCTTTTATTTACCTAATCAACCAGTGAAAGTCTCCAGTCCAGGTTTCCAGAATAGTCATATTTCTTAAAATCTATTCCATTCTGGATTTTCACAAGGAAAGAGATTTTGACAAAAATTTGATCAGTCAGCCATGTACTATATATGCTTAAAGGAAGTTATTCCGCATAAACTTATTTTCTCTATTTGGTATTTCCAGCTTCTCAGTTTATTTAAAGAAGTCTCTGCTCATTATCCTCAAAGGGTACTTTACTCTGATAAAGTTTTCTAGTTCTACACAAGAAGCAATATGATACCTTCTTTTTCACATCTGCTAAATGTTTTATAAGCCATACTGTAAGTATTACATTAAAGTTTATAACATGTCCCTTATATCTGTCTTTAAAGTATCATGTATGTTCTTTATCTGAAATTCTTAAAAAAAAGAACAGACCAAATTTTAAAGCTTTAGCTTAAAAAGAAAGTTAAGTTTCTGCTTCTTTATTTGCAAATCATATAATAATCTTCATATGAAACATTCCTCAGAAAAAAACATTATATAGCCTTTTAGACAAGTACCAGAAACACCTTGCTTCCTGATCCATCTGCTTTTCATGAAAAATAATGTGTTCATCACTTTCTTTAGGTCATCCATCAGAATATCAGTAGTAACTCTTTGTTCAATATCAAATCCGAAAAAGTCACCATAGACAAAAATAGCACTGTCACTAGGACTTTACCAAGTTTAGACGAGGCATGTTTACACTTAGTCTGATTTTGTCCATTTAATTCAACAGCAAGTGCAAAAAACAAGCAATGAATTTTTGTGTTCTATGAAAGTATGTCTAACTTAATTCTACAATGAAACACCCAGTGAGCAGAATATGGAACAGAATGGGTTTTAACCAGATTAGGAGAATTTTACTTTGACATTCTATACACCTATGTTTCAGAAGTAAGAAAGGTGTGACATAATCTTGATTTTTATATAGTTTTGAATAGGATTTTAAATTATTTCTATCAATTGACTAGTTCTAGAAATGAACCTACTGTTTATTTGCCAGGTAGGCAAAGAAACTTAGGAATTCTTTCAGCATTGGGATTACACTTTCAGAAATGCCTAAAGTAGATTTCTGTGTGATATATTTATGGTTTTTTCCTACTTTCAGAAATAAATATTTCTGTACATTGGGATTGAAGACCTGTTCTTTGATTACAACTAGCGTACTCTTTCCTTCTCAAGTAAATAGTTCAATAGCTCCAGTGGAGCACAGCAGTTACTACTGTCAGTATAAAACTAGTGCTCAATTCATAGCTAATTATTAGATAATGAATTATGGGAATAATGTATATATGATCATGATAATAAATATAAGAACTATATGCTAGGCTTCCAAACAAAATGCAAGTTAATAAACATTCTGACAATCCAGGGCAGCTGCTTAAACCCTCTAAGTCAGGGTACCTTTGCAACAAATACTAAACACTTGTATAGTTTCCACTAGCATTGATTTTACTCCTGGCTTTACATTAAGTACTGTATCTTTCAGTAATCCAATTCACTATCTTCACTAAGGCCTGAAATAAGCGAAGCCACTAAGAATGTACCTAAAGTGAGAAATGTATTATTTCTAACAAGACATTGTCCCAATGTTCTCATTTACAGGGTTTTTATCTGATGTCCGCATCAAAGAAAAGTGAGCTTTTCCTACAGATACCTTGTATTGGATTACTGCAAGTGATTTTCATTATAAATACAATGTCCTAAGTGAAAGAGAACAATAGAAACGGAAGTTGTTCTTTTTTTAATTGTGTCTCAGAGCTGCCAACCAATATCTCTTCTTTGGAAATGGAACAGAGTACTCCAAAGATAGCTCCATTAAAAGACAGATAAAAGGAATATTGTTTTTCTTCATTCAAGAAAGCAAAGTAAAGTGAACTACAGCTCCAGTAAGACCATTTTATTTGGAAGTTAACAGACCCAGTCTTCAACATGAGGACAGTTTTAAGTTCCCAAGGAAAAATTGGGTGCTATTTGAAAAACTCCTTCCTTTTTACCCCCAAAAACCAAAGAAGGGGAGGAAAATCTTTGAACTAAATTCAACAAAAGTTGAGTTTTAACACTGATTATGCAAAACAGATAATAATTTTTAAGCCAGTCATTTGTGTAGAGAAAGCTATCTGAAAGTTAAAGTATTCACTATAAGGTCAACGTGATGCAGAACAAATATCTATACATTAATTCATAATTTTCACAGATGAAAGTACACAAAGAATATGCTTTTTTATGATTAAGTCATCCCTGAAACTGAAATATGGTGCTGGTAGATAAACACATACATGTGTATATCTTGGAAAGACAATCATAAAAGATATTTTTAGTGTCAGAACAATTAAAATGTGTCATAACTTGAATTTTAGGCTCACATATGCCTTTTATTTTCCTAAACTATGAAGGAGGTTTCAGGAAATCGAAGTTAATAAAAGGAAAAAACATCTGATAAGACAGTAAAATAAGATTATCCAAAGTGATGTTTTAGTGTAAACAAGAAACAAATTTTTAATATTATAAGTTGTGCTACATTCTCAGTGTCAGAAGAAAATAAGAAAAATTGTTTTAAATCAATACCTTCCATTCTTTGTACAGATAACTATGATTTAATCTGGAAACATGTTAATGAAAAATATTAAACTGAAGGATACTAAAGAGAGAAGAAAAAAGAGATTTAATAATCTCTGTTGTAACAGTTAGGTTTAAAAGGCTGCCATTTTCTTCCTTTCTCCTTGTTTATGGATGAAATTGCAGCCTTTCTTTATATGGTCTATATGATTTGAAACTAAATGCAAAACCAGGGATTTTCCAATTAAATTCACTGGAACCTTGCTCTTGTGTTTGTTATCTCTTAGTCTCTGATCTCTGTGCCACTTCCATCAACATTGGCAATAAAATGCTTTGATACTCCCTGAGTATTGACCCGAACTGCTTAGCTTTGATCATGGCACATTGATCCTCGTGTTCATAAAGGCACATTCTTGTAAACAGAGAGCTCTTACATTTCTTTCTCTCTGCTCACATGGCTTTCAGACTCAACACTTTGAAATTTCCCTCAGAGGTGGGGTTTGAAGGCAAATATAAAAAATAACATATAACACTACAAAGTATGGAAATTCATTTCAAGAGTGTTGTCTGAGAACTGCAATATGTTCAGAGAAAAACTGAATTTTCAGTTAGTTTCCATCTGACAAAAATATGAATATCCAAAGCTTCTCAGGCTGGAAAGAAAAGATTTAGATAAAAATGATCAATTTCTACACAATCAGGAAGCAGTAAAATAGTCCACTGTTCACTCCTTCCTCTAACAGATGGAAAAAAGACCATAAGAAAACATAATAGGTGTTTGTAAACAAATACTTTTTTTTTTTTTCCACAGAATACCTGACCACTCTTTGGGAATGTGCTAAAATGTATCATAGGGGAAACTGTAGATGCAGATATTTCATCCATTTTCACACTTTTTTCTAAGAGTTTGCTGACGACCACAGCTGGAGCAGGACACTGGGCTAGATGAAGTCTCATCTAGAACCAGCGGGTCTGTTCTTGGGTTGACTTTGCGGAAAGAAGAGTGAAAAAAATATTTAATCTGAGAGTACAACAAATGATGTTTATGTCTAACTTCTCCAGTCCAGAAGAGTGTTTCTCAACAGTTTAATGTGACCATCAGCTACAAATTACCATAGCAAACTAAGTGTGAGGGAAACCAAACTTTCAGAGTATTTAGTTTGACCATTTAGCTAATATTGCACCAAATACTCATATGAGAGTTTATTTATTCCTTCAAGGCAGTGTGTTCAAATCAGGCATGAATTTGACAGTTACTCTTGACTTCGGCAATGTACATGCTGGGCTAATACTCCATGTAAAGATAAAATGCTAAATTTCTCTGCATTGTATTGCTAGACATAACAATACTCTCTTCTTTCAGGATATAGTGATTTTTTTGAGGACAAGACTAGTGAGGAAAGGCTGAGATCTCTTGCCTTGTTGAGTTTGGAGAAGAGAAGGCTGAGGGGTGACTTTTTCACAGTCTACAACTCCTTTCAGGGTGGCAGCGGCTGCAGAGATGCTGATTTCCTTTCTGAAGTGACCAGTGATATAATATAAGGAAATGGAAAGAAACTGCATCAGGGGAAGTTCTGGTTGGACCTTAGGAAAAAGTCATTCAACCAGAGGGTGGTTGGTCACTGGAACAGGCTCCCTGTGGAAGTGGTCATGGCAGCAAGACTGACAGAGTTTGAGGAGTGTCTGGACAATGCCATTAGTCATATGATTAAGATTTAGGCAGTCCTGTGAAGAACAGGGAGTTGGAATCAACGATCCTTTTTGGTCCTTTCCAACTTGACATATTCTATAATTCTGGAGTTACTGTGCTAAGACAAACACTCAGAAATTAGATATATGCATAACTGCAATTTTAAATTGATAGTCTTATAATTAGTCTTTGTCAGGATTAGATTTTTTTAACTCTAACAAGAAATAAGGAGCAACATAATAATTAACAACTAGTGTCAGGGATTAGCTACACAGTACAAGCCACCTGTCATCTAGACCTAATGGTATTCTTGGTAGGTGGCATGCTTCTGAGCTGACAAATTCTGATAAATGAGATATATCTTGACTGTTCTGCAGGTGTTTGCTGCAGGAATATGGTCTTAATTTCTGTTTCTGTGGTGTTTAATTGGTTTGGGCATTGAGGGGGTTATTTTTTAGTTTTTATTTGGTTGGTTTAGTATGGTGACTTTTGGTTTTGTTTTGGTTTTGTTTTTTTGTTTTGATTTTTTTTTTCATTTACTGGGTGTTTTGGGGAGATTGGGGAGGTATTTTTTGGGTTTTGGTAGCTGGAAACAACTGTACCTCCCTTTAGGCTGAACTTCTCTTACTTTTTTTCCATCCACCTCCTTCTGGTTGTTCCTTCCAGGATCAACTTCTACAAGATCTTTTTTGTAGTATTAATATTTCCTGTTCCAATTCTCATTGTTCTTCTGCCTCTTTCAGTGTGTCTGTTACTATCCATTCTAATTTCCACTAATTTCCTAACATATGCTCTGTCCAGACATTGAAACTATTGCCCTCCAAAAGACTAAATTTGGCAGAGCAAAGCTAGTAAAAAGCACCTGACCATTTCCCAACTAAATCACATGTCCCTTCTTCCAAATGCAGAGGTTAAAAATTCTCAGTGAAACAGACAGAAAAATGTTAACAGAGACAAACCAGCATATGTCCCCCTAATCTGATTCCTGCAAAGAGTTAGTTTTTTCTTCCTTTTTTGTAATTAATCTTCAAAAGAAATTCGACCTACAGCCAACATCAAATGCAATATTAAACTAAAGACATAAAAAATGCAGCTAAGGAATTATGACTTGGCTAAATGTAAGAACTGAAAAATGGAGTCAAGTAATAAAAAATGTTGAATGGCCTTTGTTATTGGAATAACATGGCTTCACCCTATACCAAAAGTTATATTTAGCTCTGAAGGTAATTTCATATTACGGATAATTTTAATTTCAAATAAATTAATTTATTTTAGATTAAGATGATAGAGTCACCATGCCTGCATTTAAAACACATGTGGATGTGACACTTAGGGACATGGTTTACTGGTGGACTTGGCAGTGTTGGCTTACAGCTGGACTTGGTGATCTTGGGGGTCTTTTTCAAACTAAACCATTCCATGATACCATGATTCTAAGAAATACCTTGCATGCCTACATATAAAATAAGGCTGAAAACATTTAAAACAAAACTAGATTTTGGCAAAAAAAAAGTAACATATATTTTTAACAACTTTTACTGTCAGCAACACTGTAATATCTTTCTTCTTACATTGCTTAGTAATTTATTCAATAAAATGTTTCATTTGAAATTAAAATTTTCACTAGCAGATAATAATCAATGTGAATAAAATATAGGAACATAGCCCTTCATCAGAGAATGAAGACATCAAAAACTTCATCAAGCTAGACAGTAAAATGCATTTGCTTTTCAGAATGTTATGACAGGATAAAAACATATGTAGTAATTACTATTTCATGACTCTCAGGAGAATTTATTTCTAAAGTAACTTAAAAAGAAATTGCACTTGAGAAGAATTTGCTTATTTAAATCAGAACTATTTGTATTTGACATGGATAGCGCATACTTTAATATATAGTTAGAAAAATACTAATTTTTAGGTTTCATTAATTTATGAAGTTTTCAGTTGCTGTCAGCTTAAATTGTTAGTTAATATATCCTGAGTTTCTTGAATACCAAGCAGTACTCTCCAGTAAAAGTTAACAACAAAAAGTTGAGAATAAACCTCTTGTCCTCATCATTTTAAATGTCCCTGTACATTATAATAAGAATTTGTATAGTAATGTTCGGAAAGAGAAAAAAAATTTTAACATATGCAATTTAACACAAACAGCTGAAACTTGGAAAATCCAGTATTTTCCAAATAGAAATATAACTGGAAAACATGTGAAAGCTTTTATTTATTAATCATAAATAATTTACAGGTAA
This sequence comes from Picathartes gymnocephalus, assembly GCA_013390045.1. NCBI lineage: Eukaryota > Metazoa > Chordata > Aves > Passeriformes > Picathartidae > Picathartes > Picathartes gymnocephalus. Next base: position 25,188 of record WEKY01012163.1, read on the forward strand.
GTTTACTTTATAAATTCTAATGTTTCATTTTATAATTTCCTAAGACAACAACAAAATAATAAATAGCTAGAGCTTTCTAACATTAGATGCAAATATACTTTCTTCAGTTCTTGTGTTTGGGTGATACAATTTTCCACTCCTACACAGTACCCAAAATATTATAGTAGTTCGTTGTTGTACAAATTGGTGTATATTTTAGAGGACAAAAAGGACTATTTTATAAACACTGGAAATATTTTTGCCCCCCCCCGCCGCCCCCCCAAACTTCTTTGATATCTCTAGATGCAATGAAGAACTGGGTAGAAGCTATATTCAAGAGATAAGAAAATATGCTCTAGATAATCCAGACTTCCAGCGCTACTGGAATTCGGTCAAAACACAAACAAGACATTGGTGAGAACTTGGTGAAATAAAATCAGTTCTTCATCATACCACCTTTTCCAGCTACTGTGTGAGTAATTTGTGTATATTAAATAATAAATTTAAAAGATAGCTTAATTTAAACAGAAAAACAATGACAAAGTTTCTTCTCTGCATACAGACTTCCCAAGGCTGGTTTCTACATATGTAAACATGCTACGTACAAAGTGATATATCTCTAACTACCACTCCAACTCCTTCCTTTAAGCTGGTCCCCTTTCTCCCCTGGATATATCTGACCTTATATATCATTAACAAAATACATTTATTTTCTTATAAAACACAAATGCAAATAATGCCTTTACTACATCCCTTAAAGAGATAGGATTTATTTACTGTGAGTCACAGGCACGTTTTGACATGAAGTTCTGTCAGTAGTACCAAACCATGCTACTGTCCATGAACGCAGGAGCTCTGGGGTGACTCTGAAGACTCATAGAATATTCTGAGTTGGAAGGGACCCATCAGGATCATCAAGACCTACTCCTGTGCAGAGCACCTCAACTATTCCACCATGTGCCTGAAACCTTCTTGAACTCTGTCAGGCTTAGTGCTGTGATCACTTTCCTGGGGAGCCTGTTCCAGTGTCCAGCCACCCTCTGGGTGAAGAACCTTTTTCTGATATCCTACCTAAACTTCCCCTGACACAATTTCTGGCAGTTCCCTCGGGCCCTGCCACTGGTCACTAGAGAGCAGAGATTGGTGCTGTCCCTTCACTGCCCCTTGTAAGGAAGTTGCAAACAGAGATGAGCTCTGTCCTTGCTATCCTCTTCTTCAGTCTGAACAGACCAAGTGATCTCAGCTGGTCCTCAGATGGCTTCCCCTCCAGATCCTTCATCATACTTGTGGCCTCCTTTGGAAAGTTTAGTGTCTTTTGTATGTTGTGGTGCCCAAAACCGCCCCCAGGACTCGAGGTGAGGCTGCACCAGTGCAGAGCAGAGCCCAGCTGAAGATGCTGTGGGACATCCTGATGAAGCTGCAGCCACATGTCCTGTCACCTCTCGCACCAGCTGCCAAGCAATGTGATACTCGTCTGCATCTTTGTCTTTCAGTCACAGAATTCCAAGGTAATGAAAGGAAGAATCATTTTTGGTAATAATTCTGTTGTGCCACAGAAACGTGTCTATTTACTCCTCATGCTGATGTACATCCCTGTTAATTTTCCAAAATGAATCAAACTTCATTCAGTCTTCAAGCTTCAGTTGGTACATTAACCAGACATTTGAAATTAGTCTAGCTAGGTCCCAAAATGCCTTACAACTGTAGTCAGTTTTATTGGACAATCAGCTTTGACCTAAACATGTGAACCAATTTTTTTAATGCAAGATTTTTTGTACTATAAAAGACATTATAAAGAAACACGGTGTACCTTCTATATACTCACAAATAGATGTATTTTTTTCAAGCTTGTTTTCAAACCATCATCTCCATTACTTTCTAGGTCATTGAAAACTTTACACAGTCCCTGTTTTTCTCTAGAAAATATCATATTTCTATTTCCCTGCTGAGCTCCCTGTGTATCTGTTTTCTGCTCTCTTCAACAGTCTCTGTTCCTATATGTGATCAAGACAATAAAAGTAGGACTTGGTTAGTAGAAGCAACATGCAGACAAAACTGTTGCAATAAAAAATAGAATTATGATAACACAACTGAACATGATGTTCTAAACTAGACAGAACTTAAATATGAAGTGGTTGATGTAATAGCAGCATGCAATAACTCTTTAAAAACTGTTTCTGCTCCAAAAGACAAGACATTTCCAAATACTACCTCTTTTTTAAGGGCTTTGGGGATTATTTTGGAGAATTTAGACAGCTGGGTGACCCATGTGTAGCAAGTAACTTAGCATGTTTTCTTCTTCCTAATCAAAATAAAGTGAAAAAGAATGGAAAAACCTGGAAAAGAAAGATATATTGACCCTGCTCAGTACTCTTGCTCTAAGGGAAAACAGTATTGCAAATCTCTTAAAATTCTGAATGTACTCAGAAAAAGCAGAAAAAGTTCATGAGAGGTACAAGATACTATTGAAAAGTTTAAAAGGTTTGTAATGGTTTGAATGGTTTGTAATGGTTTGTAATTGTTTGTAATGGTCTAGAACAAAAAGCTAAAACTTCATATTGAGAGTCTAATAAAAATAATAATAACAGTAATGCCAATTATATTTGTTTTCAGAATCATAAGATATGATCACGTTTGTTCAGTGTTGCTCCTTTCTGTGAATTAGTTTCACTGTAAGGAGGGTGAAAGGCGCTTTCAAGATTCTTCTTGACAACCTTAAAAGCAAAATATAATCATTAAATTCCTCTGTGAGGAACGTCAGATAAAGTACCTAAGGTGTCCTTCATTACAAAGCAAAAGCACCACTGCATTACTTGAGATAGCATCTGAAAAATATTCATTGCAGAATTAAATGCACAAAGCTGTCATCTGATTTTTGCTAGCACTGGGCTTATATATTTATTATATATAATCACATTTCTGAGTTGCAATATTTTATTGTACTTGATCACGTGATGTAAAAGTTCAGTAACATAAAAAGGCAAAAAACATTTTCATCTCTCTGGGTAGTGTATGGGTAGAGCAAAGAGAGAATCACATCCAACAGCGGAATAAGCCAGGCCAACCCGAGCAGCAACAAATGTTCCTTAGCTGCCTCCCAAAGTGAGAACCAAAAGGCCAAGAATCTCAAGGTGTCTATGGCTGTGGTGAATCCTCTCACATCCCTCATCAGAAACCTGTATGCTCAATTCCCTCTCCGAAATGCTTATAAACCACCACACACAGCATGGGGAACACACAGGAAGAATTAGAGAACTGGGTGCACTTGCAGCAACCTGATCTCATTGCAATTTCATGTCACTCTAGTCTTCGAGAAGGGCTGGTAGGAGGACCCTACTATCATGTAGGGAACTACAAGCCAGTCAGCTTCACCTCAGTCCCTGGGAAGCTGATGGAACAGCTTATCATGGATGTTATCTTTAAGCATGTGGAGGGAAAGAAGGTTGTCGAGGTAGTCAATATTGATTCACCAATACTTGACCAATCCCATTGCCTCTGTGACAGCTGGGTAGAGGAGATCACAAGAGTGGATGCTGTCTCTTGACTTCATCAGGTCCTTTGACACTGTCTCCCATAACATCCTCATAGGAAAGCTCAGGAAGTGTGGGTTGGTTGAGTGGAGAGTGAGGTGATTGGAAACTGTGTGGATGTCAGAACTCAGAGAATGATGATCAGCAGCAGTGTCTGGTTGGAGGCCTGTGGCCAGCGGTGCTCCCCAGGGGTCAGTACTGGGACCAGTCTTCTTCAGTTTGTTTGTCCGTGACCTGGATGAAGGGACAGAGTTTGCTGAGGACACACAGCTGGGAGGAGCAGCTGATGCACCAGAAGACTGTGCTGCCATTCAGCCACGCTGGGCCAGGCTGGAGAAGGGAGCAGGGAGGAACCTGATGGAGTTCAGCAAAGACAAGTGCAGGGTCCTGCACTGGGGAGGAACAGCCCCAGGCATCAGCACAGGCTGGGACTGACCTGCTGGAGAGCAGCTCTGGGGAGAAGCACCTGGGGGTCCTGGGGGACAACAAAGCATCCATGGGCCAGCACTGCCCTTGTGGCCCAGAAGGCCAATGGGATCCTGGGATGTATGGCAAGAGCGTGGCCTGCAGGTCGAGGCAGGTGTATTCAGCCCAAGTGAGGCCACATCTGGAGTGCTGTGTCCAGTTCTGGGCTCCTCGGGACAAGGGAGACAAGAAACTACCAAAGAGGAACCAGGGAGGGCTGTGGAGGTGATTAAGAAATTGGGGTATCTCTCTTATGAGTAAAGACTGAGGGGTCTGGGCCTCTTTAGCATGGAGGAGAGTGAATTGATAGGAGATCTTACCAATGCATGCAAATATCTTAAGGATCGGTGTCAAGCAAGTGGTGCCAGACCTTTCAGTCATGCCTAGGGACAGGCCAAGGGACAATGGGCACAAACTAAACCATGGGAAATTCCAACTTAATATGATGAAAATTTTTAGTGTGAGGATGACAGAACATTGGAATTGGCTGCCCAGTGAGACTATAGAGTCTCCTCTGGAGATATTCCAAAAGCCCCTGGACACAATCCTATACAACCTGCTGTAGGTGATTCTGCTTTAGCAGAGGGATTGTACTAGATGACATTGAGAGGTCCCTTCCAAGCCAAACTATTCCGAAATTCTGAGATACTGTGACTCATGCTTCAGACTTATTTAAGATTAGTCAGAATGAAACCTGTGTACACAAACTTACAGTTTTCTTGGCAAAGTCAGATCATGTTATCCTCATACCTGAACACATGATATTGGAAAGGGACCCTTTTCAATAAGTCCAAAGCGCTATTTGCACTCAGTTAGAAATACCTAAATTATTGTTTTCATTAGAAGTCCAATGCCAAAACCCTGCTTAAATTACAGAGCAATTGAAACAGGAATTCAAAATGCAACTGCTGATGGACCCAAAGTCTTTGCACTATCACTTCAAAAAAAATCACCTGTAATGCACAGCAGACACAGAGGTATTTATCACTTCAATTTGTACCTCTGCTAAGTAAATTGTAGCAAGAAGAAAAAAACAAAATCTCACTTTAACTAAAGGAAATTAATTTAGCAGGAAAATAGGGCAATCCTGCTTTATTTCAATTACTTAAAGATTATTTTTGTTTGTATTTTTGTTTCACATTTCTATGCATATCTCCTTGCCTTGTTTTTGCTTTCCGAGCTCTGCACACTATATTTTGTTGCTCTAGCAGAATGCAAGAAAATCTCCCAGGAGTTTAAAAGGCCAGTAAAGCAACCTGTCAATGCTGTTCAACTGTTTAAACTCCTTAATCCGCCCAATAATTTTCCTTGAGAAAGATTTACAAATAAAGTCAGCAGCAATTAGTTTCCAAAGGGTTCCCATTTCCAAGTGGTCCACATCATGCTTATCCTCCTGAAATTGATTAGGTGCATCTTTCTGGAAAATCTCTGAATCCTGACACTTCTGTGTTTAGGACATAAACTGTTCTTAGGCAAGCTGTTTCTTTTTTTTGAATGGGGAAAAATCAGGAAGAAAAATCTTGTTTTAAAAGAACATCTCTTCTCTAATAGGACAATTTATAGAGTTACAGAATGGTTTGGGTTAAACGGACCTTAAATATCTAGCTCAAATCTCTCTGCCATGGGCAGGTGTGGATGTTGAAGGCTTGGGTGCTGAGAAAGTTTCCGGTTTTCTGCCTGTTTATCTGTGAAAGTTATACTTTCACAGAGCGATGTCTGGGGACAGTGCTTTGGTGTTGTGAGAAACAAACATTGAAATAATGTCAACAGACTCTGCAGCTGTTGTTTATGTTAGTGCCATGAACAATATTTTGAAATAGGCAGTATAGTGCCCAGCCAATGCTGTTAAGGAGAGGATGGTCAAAGGTCCAATCTCTTTATGCCACTCAAGTGAACCAGGATATATAAACGATTTTGGAATTTAATAAATATATATATACTTTCCTTCTCAACTGGAGTTTACATATCATTATTGTGCCTGCCTGTCAGGCAGGCACACCTTCCACTTGACCAGGTTGCTCAGAGTCTCCTTCCAACGTTGCCTTGAACATGTCAAGGATGGGGTAGTGTTATGGTTCAGTTTTTAAAGTTATTAGAAATGCCTCTGCCCAAAATAAAGTGTAAATGAGATCATATACCAAAGTCAATAGTATGGGTTCTATTTGATAGTAAATATGAGAGAGTGAGAGAGAGAGAGAGAAAAAGAGAAAAAGGAAGAAAAAGAAATAGAAAAGAGGTGGGGAAACAGAAAGAGAATGACAGAGACAGGTTAAAAAAAATATCATCACTTCAGCATCCTGATGATCTTCTCCAGCTGGTCTTCTTGGTGGTGAAAGTTCCCCCAAAAAGCACAGAATCCAGTGGATGAATATATGCTCAGGCAAGTTGGAAGTGCCCAGGTACCTCTCCCCCAGGGGAAGGGGACAATTTGACACAGTCTCTTGCAGCAGATTCTGTATCTGTTGTATTACTTTTCATCACAGGGAGTCCTGTGGTGCAAGGCCTCAG
>WEKY01012166.1:353-45250 GCA_013390045.1 Picathartes gymnocephalus
AATTGGAAGTAAAATATTTAATGTAAATGAAATTACCTTGGAAGTAATTTGAATATTGAAATATAATATATAATAGAACTTCATTATTTTTCACCAAAGAATCTTGTAACAGTAAAAAGATAAGAAAACAAGATTTAGTATACAGAATCAGTTCTGTTGTGCACCTTGTCTGGAAACAGTAATAAGCTTCTGCTCAAGGAAAAGGTTAAAGAACAAGTATCAAGATCTATGATACAGAGAGCCAGATACTCAGGACTTCACATATGAGGAACATTCCTTTCTAATCTTTGTAGGTGATCGGGTTGTGCCCTGGCATGGGACCCTGGAGGACTCGTATTACCTTAAGATGGCTCAGCAAGTGACTGTTCTTGAGTTGCTGACAAATCATCCAACCCCTTAAAAAATCTTGCAACCTATATGTGCTGTATTCATGTCATAGGGAATGTAATGGTACTATCTGTTTTATATTAAATGGCATGTCCTTTAGTTAGAAAGGTGATTAATTACTTTTAATTCCACAAAACAGACATCTGATTTTATTAGGAGCTTCATAATTCTCTGGAAATACGACTTTTCTTTCCCTAGAGAGAGATATTATTCTATTCATTGTTTTTTACTCTTGGAAAATATTGATAGTCCACTGTCTTTATTTTTGGTCTTTGCTTCTGTCAAGCATTTACTTCTTTTAATCTAAAATAACAAAAAGAACCCTAAATGTTTTCAAGAGGTTTGTAAATCAGTATGTTAAATTCTTCTGGACAGAAACATCAGAGCTGGGAGGGAAGATTAGCTGTTTGGCACCAAAGGCAAAGGGGAACAACCTGCTGTGTCTAACCTAATTTACATAGTTATTTATTTCTAGTTCCACACAGTACTGTTTTTTTCCTGCTTTAGATCTTCTTGTTAAGTTAATATTTTGTAATAATGATAGTACAAATACAAATACTGTAATTTGTTTCAGTGTTAACAGTGATCCTGACATAATAGGCAGGGAATTGTGAATTGAGAATAGTATTTAAGTTTGACAGTATAATTTCCAAAGTTCCCTTCGAGCCAAAGTTTTTCTGTTATTTTGAGGGAAGCATCAGTAGTTCTGTCCAAGAAACCAGAAAAGCCTGTCTGATAAACAAGAGCAAGTCTAGCAATTTTGTTCCAAATCCTTCACTTTGAGGACAGAAAGTGTGGTCCGTGGGATCCTATAGGCTTGGACTGGCATGGGGCCAGGCGGAAATAGTGACAGTTACTGCAGCAGAGAAGGGACTTTCCTTGGCTGGCTCAGGAAGAAAAGTTGCAGTTGCTTAGTGGTAGTACTGAGCTGATTTGCTGCAAGAGTCCTCTCAAGTGTAGCTGTGCTGCAGTACAGAGTTCATGCTTTCTCTTACCCAAACAGGCAGCACAAACCTGAACAGCACAAACGTGGCAGCAATGGCAGAGTTCATGTCACAGAAATTAATCATGCCAAAGCACTCTGAAGCAGAACTGTGTGATATGTGTAATGCTGGACTGAAACAGGTGTAAAGAAAAGAGCCAACTTGAGATAATGTGGACCCATGGCTTTGTGGCTAAATTGTATCTCAGTAAACCTGATAACATTAGGCATCATGTTATGAACATATTTCTGTTACATGGTAGATTTTGCTCCTTTTATTGAGTGTATTGCTCATAAATGTGCACATTTGATAGAAATACAATTGTGTGTCTTTCCTCACTCCTCTTTTTCATACATACTATCAGACCTCAGTTGTTCAGGGGCTGGCTAGGCAGAAACATGGTAAATGTGATTGATGAACAAGCACATTCAGCAAACTGTAATGCAAGATATGACTGGAAAAAGGAGAAAACTTCATTGGCCATGGAAACCAGAGAACCTCTAGCTGAGCCAAACTGGTAGGTGTGGACAGTGAAGGTGTGGCTGTACTGCTTTCAGAGCATGGCTGGCCTGCACAACGCAGTTCAGATGACTCTGCTTCCAGTAATGTGGTTGAGCCACCTCATAGATAACCTAGATAAAGTCACCAGAGGTGTTCTGAACAGTTGTCTATCAAGCAAATATGTGGCTCCCTGATCACAAAGTCTCTCCGGATTTGAGAATGAAGAAAAGGTGAACAGGGAGATGGTTTAGCTTCTCAAATCCAGAAGCTTGGGCCTGGTCACCTGGCTGACCTGTATGTGCCTGGAGGTACAAAGCAGATTTGACACTGTAGTGTTATAGAGAAGATTCAGTCCCAGTAGGATTGGAATAGGATAGACCTTCTTAAGTGTTATTTAACCGTAGCACCTGTATTAACAAAGAGTAGCTCCAGGACGACAGTTGCAGTAGCATGACGATTTGGGGCCACTCAGAACTCTGTAAGCAATACTCAGAAGGCTGTCATAAATGAGAACAATTCCTAGCTCACTGTTGGTGCAGCTGAGCACCAAAGAGCAATTTCTGCTTTTGTGCCAAAATAAAGCAGATACAGAGTCAGGTCACTCAAGGGAATGTGGAAAGATCTATAAAAGACATTCAGCACATAAGATCTGCACAATAGTACTTGCACATACCTCTGCTGACTCAGCCTTTGTATTTAAAATGTCTCATCTCTTTTGAGAGACTACACTTTAGTCTGGGTCTTTTTTGAGAGACTATTTTGAGTATGCATACTGACCAAAAAAAAAAAAATAAAAGACTCGTTGTAGTCGCATGTTTCATATTAAGAGAAAGGTGTTAAGTGAGGCTGTTGTATGCATAGGGATAAAAGGCCAGGGTTTTTTCTGAGGTGTAGCTGTCTATGTGATGTTTAGATTCTAGAATCAATTTGCACTGCCTCAGACCAGAGGAGAATCTTCTTGCTGAGAAGTGGCACGAAGTGCAGAGATGCAGTCTGACCTAGTAGGTTCACAAATACAGTTCAGCATTTCACAGACTTAGCAGCTCAGTTTTGAAGACACTGTGTGTATAAATGGGCTTAGCACAGTTCCTGAGCTAATGAGCTCTGACTCTTGCTACTGCACGATAACTGGGGCACAGAGCTGCACTAATGCAGCTTTGTTACTCTGTGGCCTGGAGCTGGCTGATTGTTCGTAGATTCCTATGAGAATGCTGGGCCCACACCATGCTTAGCACAGTCAGAGCCCGATGAGGGCTGTCTGCACTGATCAGTGCAGAGTCATTTGGGAGGTTGTTTCCAGTGTCCTTTGAATGAGCCCCAGATGAGTCTGATTTTTCTGCTCTTTGAGCTCCTCTAGTTCCAAACTACTTTTTGGGCACTAAGTAGAGTATTTTTCAGGCTTCTGATTCACCACCATTTGTTGAAGAATAAAATTACTTTATTCTAGATAAATATGAGTTCAAAACACCGTACTGACTTCTGAGACAGTGACAAAAACTGATATAAACAGCTGGCAATAGTTTGGGGATTTGTTTGGGTTTTGGTTTTGAGTGGGGTTTTCTTTCTGTGGGTTTTTTGTGTTGGTTGTTTTGGGTATGGTTTGGTTTGTTTGTTTGGGGTTTTTTGTGCTTTGTTGGTTTTTCCTTTTGGTTTGGTTTGGGTTTTTTTTGTCTTTCAATTCTATTATCAGATGTATGAATGTACCATTTTGGCAAGGTGTCATTTTCCAGTTCATTGCTTTGGAATGTCATGTGAGAAATGTGCATTCGCAATACAAGTCACTTTAATGGGTAATTGGATAAATGCAATTTAATGAGAGAAATGATTTCTTTTTAATCAATGTTTATGTAATTCATCTATCAAGAAATTACCCTTATGCTATAACATTAAGAGAGACAAAATAAAATAATGAGATGAATAAATTATGATGTACTAAACACTTGTGTTAGATATGCTCTTTCCTCTTTTCAGTTGTGTTTGCATTCACAGGTACATTCTCTGCTCTTCTTACATAATGTAAGATAGTGTTTTATCTATCAGCTGGAGTATTTCTTTTCCTCCAAGGAATTTTAACATCTCATCTACTCTGAAGTATCTTACTGAGACCTGAGACACTACCCCAGGAATTAGTCTTTTGCCTCTAAAGCAACAAATGAGTCTTATTTATTCTAGCTGAGCATGTAGTTACTTTTTAGGACACCTACATAGTGCCATAGTGCCTCTCTTAGTAAGAGTATGATTGAAATTTTCTTTATTTTGGAAAAAGAAAAGTGTCTTGCTCAAGCCTATTGATCAAGTGTTTTTTTTAATATATTAATATGAATAATTTTAGGATTGGTTAATATAAAATGTTCCCCTTTACTGCTGAAAAAATGTGGAGCTCTGGAGAAATACATAATACATAAAAACATTATAGTGCTATTATACAGTCTCTCAAAACAAAAGGAGAATAAACTGGGGGTTTTTTCATGGTCTATTTAGAAAATTGGCAAAACACTAATGAAAGTTATATCTTTCTCACATATAATACATCTGTTATTTGTAGTATGGGCAGAATTTTTGGTTTTTTTATTTTCAAAAATACGTTAGAAGTTATTATCTTCTTTGTATCCTAGTTATAAGATGTATTGCACATAGCCAATAATTCTTTTGAGTTAATTTTTCAGTTTATGCTAGTTACTTGATTGTGAAGTTTTTGAGAGTAATTACAACCATGCTGGTTTTCTGCTGTGAATATGTGTTTTGTCTCAAAGGAAGCAAAAATTATAATTCAAAATTTAAACGTTGTACATTTGCAATTATAATTCTATAAACCTGCTCATTTGTTTTCTAGCCAAACTAATCCAGGGCAAGAATTAGAAGACTTCCTGAAGTTTATTTGAAGGCATTTCTACCCAACAGCAATACTCAATTTGAGGCTGAGGAAAAGTGTGATTCTCTCTTTGTCAGTTTAAGCTCCTGCTGAGTGCAGCGAGGTTGCAGACTAGCTCCTGAAACTCTTCCTACTGTAACTCAGCTCCTGCCTGGCTCCAGTGGATAGGTAAGAGCCTACCACCACCTTGGGGTGAAGCAAACACTTGAATGAAGTGTTGGTGAAGCCTTGCTGTTGAAGCACAGAGACTGTGATACAATGGCCATAACAGTAGTGTACTGCTGCAGTCATGCAGTGCAACACTGCAGCATTAATTGAAAAGCATTAATTTCAGTGATAGTTCTGTCAAAAATCTCTGTCCATGCCTTCTCACCTTCCAAAACAGGCAGCACCAAGGGAAAAGAGAAGTTCAGCACTTTTCAGAGTCTGTCTCAGTGCTATATACACAGAGAACTCATTAATATGTGTCTTTTCGTAGTGTTGTTTGTCCTTTTCCCCATGGTACAAGTAACATGCTGCTGTTCCTATGACCTTTACCAATTCCCAATCTGTGTATAAGTTATATCTGTGTAAAGCTGCCTACAGCCTCCTTGGCAGAGGGAAATTATTATGCAGTGACATAGAGAATTTAAAACTCAATAGCACTTCTGGAATAATACTCTGTTATGACTGCTTACTCCAGAATACAATGGCATGCAGAGTCCCATTGAGACTGTTGCAAAATGGCTTTTACTGCAGCATCTGGTTTTGGTCAAGCTTGTTGTGTGTTGTGGCTCCAAAGGGACTGTGGCTGCAGCCCTCTGGGAGAGAGTGCAACTTTACCCTCATTGCACAGTATTTTCTGTGGGAGTTCATAGCACACAACTGACCCTGTCATTCACTTGTTCTGGTATTCCCCTGTCTCGTCTTAAAAAAAGTTTCTTGTTCTACTAATTATCAGCAGATTATTTTGGGCAATATAATGTCCTCCTTTGATTTTTTTGATGGCAGTTGAAACTGTTAAAACTTCCAATTTTTTAAAATTATTATTTTTATCTTAAATCCTGTAAATGTTATTATTGTCAGCTATTTAGGAAATATCTTGTAGCAATTTTCAGGTATACTGCATTCTTCCTGGGAGTTGAATTGCTCAGTCAGTAGAAATAGAAATTTTGTATTGGACTGCTAAAAACACTACAACTACTGAAATTCTCCTGGAACCCTGGATAAAAACATGTGGGAGTCCCAGAGAAATTCCCACAATTAGACAACATTGTCAGTCCCTGAATATTTGAAGTTATTAGGGACATGGAAATATTTCTGCTTTATTTTTACCCTTGAATGGGGGCTCCTTTAGTATCATGTAAATATAGTTGTATAGTGCAAAAAATATGATAACCTAAATAGTTTGAAGATGGAAGTACTGTAATTACTGTAATTGTAAGAGCTGTTAACCTAGACATTCTTACCAGACTGTCAAATTATATAATATCAACTATGTTGTAAACTAGGATGAGGGGTAAACAGAACATTAATACAACTGACAGGCATTTAAAATAAATACTAAAATAAAAATACATTAACCATCTGAAGTCTATAAAACACTCTCAAAGTCTTACATCGTTTTCAACGTCATGTTCTTGGCACAGTACACAGTATTCCTCAGGAGCAAAATTCCTGACCAGTCAAGCACATACCAAGAGGGAGATGTGTGAGACTATTTCAATGGTGTGCTACTCTTACAACAAAGCTGCTTCTCACAAATACTGAGGTTTCACGGTATTCACATGGAATTTGCAAACCTGATTCTAGGAGCACTCTGGACTTTGAGTATCATGTACCATGTTTGCAGATTTATTTTAATTTGCTAGTATCTTGGGCGTTTTACTAGCATACGATGGTTTAAAAATACCGTTTCCTGGTTGTATAACATGTTTCTCTGGAAAGCAGCTTCTTAGGAAGAATAGTACAGGAATTTAACCCAGCAACTCTTGCAAGCATTCCTGCTTACTCTGAGAGGATAAACCCATATTAGGAAGCACATTTCTTCTCTGTAAAGTGCTAAGAATTTGCGGCAGTTTCCTTACTGCTCATTAGAGGTCAGTAGTGAAGCACGATGGAAAGAGGAGTTGAGCAGGCATTTTAAAAACTCGGTGCCTTCTGTTCAGGATTTGAGACAGGGAAAAAAAATCTGGTTTCCAGATGTAGAATTTCATTATAGTCTCTTGTGTTGAAATAAATGAGGATATAGTTTATGAACACTGGATAAAACATAAAAGTAATAAAGTCCTTGATAATAATTATTTTATGTTCTAGTAGAGTATCCAAGAATTGAATGCATGCTAGAGATTTTGTAGGCAAACCCAACAGATTTAAATGACTAACTAAAGGTGTAATAATTATTTCAGTATGCCTCCCAACACAGATACATGACACAAGAGAAAGCCACATTGCTGCCTTCAGGACAGTGACTGTCGTCTTCAGTTCTGACTAATCAGTGCCATTGGGATATGGTGAGTACCATCTAAAAGTTTCAGGTTTTATGGCCTCGTTTGTATATTAATGTGGATGTCAAATTACAGATGCATGCAATGTAACTCTCACTTGGTCACTGATGTCCTGAATGGACATCTGATCTTCCAGTTTCAATATACATTGTTAAGACCCATCTCCCCTCTCCTTTAAGGCCCATTATGGCTCCAATCCAAGTCTCACCACTGTTAAGACTCTACTGCCTCCTACCAACCTTTTTGTCAGCACCCTAAAATAGTAGACCCCAAGGGACTAACAGTTCACATTGGTAAAAATGGTGAAGCAATTTAACAGTTCAAAATCAGTACTTTTAAACATTCTTGAGTAATTTACATAATCTGAAAAAAAAAATCCTCTGTAGTCATCTAATTTCAGAGTGAAGAATCACTGTGTTTTTCATTTTGGTCTTAGAGACAGAATTATTAATGTACTAAATCAAGTAAATTGCATATCATGCAAAGGTAGGTTATCTTCTGGATTTAATAATGCAAAATCAATAGAAGCATTTACTGCATTCTGGTGCCTTCTGAACATGGTCCGAGACAGTTTTTCAAAAAACAGTTTTTCAGCACTCGGTCTACTGTGAACTGCTGCCAAGGCAGTTCCTCATCAACTACTCCCAGCAGTCTCTGCTGCTAACATCTTCCTTCCTCATCCCCTCTTCAGATTTTGTTCAAAGCTTCAAGTGAACATTTCAGCCTTTACATATAAGAATAAAAATGGCAGTCAACGCAAACATGCGCCTCTCTCTTATGGAAGTTTTGGGTTTTGATGTAAAAATAAAAATGGTGCCCTTAAGAATCCAAAACTTCACTCCTTGTCTTCTCCATTCCATTCTCTCAGCTTAGCAAGGAGCTGTGCTCTTTCCTGTTGAAATCAAATAGTTCCTGATGGCTTTTTCTGGAAGTTACAATTACCTTTAGAAAAGGGAATATTCCTTCCATCAGTATCAGGGATATATAACCATCTCCATCCACTGTCCTTTCCAAGCTATCTAGTTGCAGTCACATCAATCTCAAGAGTGAAACTAACAGAATCCTTTTTTCAGTTTTGAATATGCCTTATGTTAAATATGGTACATTAAAATACCTAAAGAAATCAGACACTCAAAACTGAATCTTGCTCTGATGGACAGAACCTGTTTAGACTGAAGTACCAGGAAATCTATTATCATATTCTGCTTGCCATTCTTTTAGGAGATAGTTATTCCCAGAAACAAACATTTTTAAAGTGAGGTAGTAAAGTCAGTGTGGTAAGTGAAGATCAACTGCATCTTTGAAAGAATCTCAGGGACTGCATGTATATTCTGGAATTGGTCCTGTTCAGTGGAAGACTGCCTAAGATAAAGATTTAATTGTGGATGTTTCCTAGCAGGAAACTAGTAAATAAAATAGAAATGTTTGGGATGTGACCCAATAGATGGGCCTCAAAGGTAAGATGTAACCAAACCTGTTTTTAGGGAAGTAGAGATGCACCCTGCCTAGGAAAAGAAATTGTATAAAATTATTTAATTTTCTACTGCATATAGTGCAATTGTAACATGTATTGTAAGGCGATAAGAAAAGAAATCCTTGTGATTATCATGCAATTCTGTCTCCCTTTCCTTTCTCTTCCTTTCTGGTGGGTAACGGCACAGTTGTGAGACTTTGTACATTTTGCCTAAGCAAAAAGTGCTCTTAGATACTGAAAGGGCCCAATGTTTTATAGGTATGTCCCTAGCATGTCTTCAAGTTCAAAGGGCAAAACCTCTAGGTACTGCATGGTGAGGAATGATGGGGCATCTTGTTCTGATTCCAGGCTGCTTGAGCTATGCAGTGTAACTGTTTCTAGGTTAATTCAGCAAATAAAAGGCCAGGTTTTCCGCTTCATTAGATGTGACCTCTATAGCCAGCTAGACTTAAATTGTTTTGAATTGGCATTTTGGTTCCCCTAGTCCAGGGCTGCTGTGAGGAAAAGAACAGCAGGTATAGCAGAGGAGGTGTTTTGTTCTGCTTATCAATCTCCTTGAATGTTTGTTTTTCTTATTATTTTTTCTTCCCATGAGAACTTTTAGAAAAAGGAGCAAGAAGGCACAAAGGTAGCTTAATATAATTCCCTGATCTTTATCATGTCATGATTCTATAGCACATGCAAAAGAATTAACTACAGAGCAGATTTCCCATATTGCTTTAATGTAGAAGATGAGGACAGTCCTAGCACTTGGCCATGGCAGCGTGGAGCTGCACTTGTTTAGATTGTAGAGGACGTATGTTCTCTATTTACCCTTATTTCCTAGATTGAAGCGTGGGGAAGAAATTTTTCTATGCTAGATATCAACTCCTAGAGTAGTATAACATATTTTGATCTTTTATCCTTACTTCTCTTTCAGTGAAACAGCAGGGAGGACATGGTGGTCTGGCAGAGAATTGTAGCTTCCAGATACTGCTGCAGGTTGCACTAAAAACTGCTCTGTCTTCCCATGTAGTCTGTGCTTGGTTCAGTGCAATTGTTCCGGTCTTCTCTACAGGAAATGTTTCAGAGCAATGGTCTAACACAGCAAGTGTGCTGTGGACCTAACTCGTCCTTACCTTCTAATTTGCTGGCACTTTGATCTATGTAATATGATGTTAAATGTGCTAAAGTGTTGAAAATCCTGATCTGAAAACACTCTGCACTAACAACAGTTATTTTTTCCCAATAATTTCACAATGTAAGACCCAACCCAGAAGCAAAATAAATCTCATGTAGAAAAGGAATGGGAGGAAACCAGAAATGGTATTTCTTTGGGTATCTTCTTATTTGCATTATTATGTAACTTTCTATGGCAAGTTAAGATGCCTAAATAAAAGACCACTAAACATATTTTCTGTTTTACATTATTATATGAGTATTTTGTATTTTCAGCACTTACAGGAAAACCAGCAAATTCAACACTTTATGTTTAGTAATACACTACAACTTAACCACATATTGTTTCTATCTCTAGTTATATTTCTGAAAACCTGTTCAGGTCTATCCTAACTCCATTGCCACTTTTTCATCTGTGTTCAGGAAGGGAGTTAGTATGTAATACTAATGAATACTTCTGGGTAGACCAATAACATGGTCATTGCAAGCACTGTTTTCTTTCAAAACCCCTCTACTGAATGTGAAGGTAACATTTCCCTTGTGTATATAATCAGACTACACTCAGACTTAATCTCAGTAATTGCATTTTGGGAAATAAGACACTTTTTCCCAAACTACACTGGAATTTGTTCTACTAACTATTTCAGTAATTAAAATGAAAGATGAGTAATTTTATACCAAAAGATACCAACTTCACACCATTACTTGAAATTCATCTATACTGTAGCCCTGAAAAGTTTTGTTCAGACATCTGTTATGTTGTCTGTGAAGCAAAGTATTTATTTTGGTAATATGTACCATCAGCATCTTGCACCACCAATTGCCAAACAATTGTATCTTAGACGAAATTTCATGGTACCCTAACTCTCTGAAAAGAAGCTCTGCTCTTGAAGTATTTACTCGAGTATTTGTGGACAAAGACTTTTTGAAAATGAAACTTTGGGGTATTGAGAACCCACACACTGGTCAGGAATATGGGGCAGTGAGAGGTAATAGGCAGTTTTGGTTCAAAATACTTTGTTAAAAAATTATCAAAAGCATATTAGATATACAATATAATAACTTTGACATTTAATAGCCTTGAAGGTTTTATTTGTAGCCTTTACATTCTAAGTAATTGCAAATGGGGTTTGGGACGTAGTTGTTTTGTGTAACAAGTTCATGATACAACTTGTATGTTACAATGGCCTTTTCCGGAATGAGGATTGCCATATCAGGCCTTGGTTTCAGGCAACTGCAATGCTAAATCTACCTGATAAGCTGTTAACTGGTTATTTGAATTCCAAGTAGCAAGGAGATTCTAAGTGTCCTTTAATGCCTTAAAGAAATAGTAATAAGCCCCACTCCCCAGTTTCAAAGCTGCTCATAATTTTAATTTGTTATTTCAGTCAACAGAGCTTAATTGAAGAAAGACCAGAAAAGTTATTCTCAGTCATCTGACTGGTTTCTGCAAAGCCAAAGCAGCTGGAGCACTATTACCACATAACTCATCCAGAGCCACTATTACCATTAGTCACATTAATGTCTGATCGCACCATTAGCTTAGGTGAACTCTCAATCAACATCCATTTAATTTTTCTTTCATGAATAATTGTTTCTGTGAAGGACAGGTGGCTGGCTCTAGCCTTGGCAGAAATCTGAGGGGGTTGCTCCTTCCCCATTTAAGTTTCTAGTGTGGGATTAAAGATATTTTGCATATTCTGGCCTGTGGTAAAGACAGATTTTACAAAAATGGGCAAAAATTAAATAATATCTTGAAAGCCTCAAATAAAAAATAGTAAGCTATTGTGGGTTCAACTCTGGATAGTCCTTTCATACCATGTAGAGCGTCTTCTTTTACAGATGTTGTGTGACCTTGTCTGAAAGCTCAAAAGTAACATCTTTGCCTCTAAGAAAGAAACTATAAAAAAGATGGAAAGGATGAAGTACTCCGCAGCACTCATTGACAAGCCATGCTGCAAAGGTCAGATGGCATTTTGGTGAGTAGAGCCAAGACTACTGCCTATATAGTAATGCACGTGCATCAGAAACACTGTCCTTGCACTAATTCTGGAGCAGAACCATTCTGACTGACTTCTTCCCCAGACTGAAAAATGACATCTACATCGGAATGGGTTTTTTAAAGTATCTTGTTTTAGAATGGACAATCAAAATGTAAACCAGCAAGCCATGTGGGCAGTTTCTGATCTGTCCTGGAGGAATGTAATTGTTGGGTGATTAGTTGCTGGATTCTGCATATGGCATGAGGTAAGCCTGGTTGTGTGAATAGTGTGGAGAACAAGAGCTTGGAGAGAAGTGCTGTGGAAAGGGACCTGGGGTCCTGGTCAACGGCAAGTTGAACATGAGTCAGCAGTGCCCTGGGAGCCAGGAGGGCTGAGCGTGTCCTGGGGAGCATCAGGCACAGCATTGCCAGCCAGGCAAGGGAGGGGATTGTCTCGCTCTCAAACACCTGGATTTACACTGCCTACCACTGCCCTACACATAATTAAGCAATAGTTCAAGAGGAAAACTTGAAAGTACTTCCAACTGTTGCATTTCAGATATGGGTCCTTGCTGCTGGATGTTCTAGTGCATCTGGGCTGTTCGTCATAGTTCAGTAGCAATATGGTTTTAGTCTATCCCTGCTTCAGGAGTCAAATGCTGTTTCCTTTTTGCACTGTTGAAACTATGAAATCATAGCATCATAGAATACGTTGAGTTGGAAGGAACCCACCAGGGTCATCAAGACCAACTCCTGGACTTGTTCAGGACACCCCAAGAGTCACGCCATGTGCCTGAGAGTGCTATCCAAATACTTCTTGAACTCTCTCTGGCTTCGGGCTGTAACCACTTCTCTGGGAGCCTGTTCCAGTGCTCAACCACCATCTGGGTGAAAAATCTTTTCCTGATACCCAACATAAACCTTCCCTGTCTCAGCTCCATGCCATTTTCTCCACTTCTGTCACTGGTCACAAGAGTGAAGAGATCAGTACCTTCCCCTCTGCTTCCTCTCTCGAGGACATTGAAGACCACAATGAGGTCTCCCCTCAGTCTCCTCTTCTCCAGGCTGAACAAACCATGTGACCTCAACCAGTCTTCATAATGTTTGCCCTTTGGACCATCCTCATGGCCCTCCTTTGGACATTCGTTTATAGCTTACTGTCTTTTTTATATTGTGGAACCCAAAACTGCACACAGCACTCAGGGTGAGACCACCCCGGTGAGGAGCAGAGCAGGACAATCCCCTCCCTTGCCCAGCTGGCAATGCTGTGCCTGATGCTCCCCAGGACGCACTTCGCCGTCCTGTCTGCCAGGGCACTGCTGACTCATGTTCAAAATGCTGTTTGGGAAGGGGCAAACTTGTTCAATGTCAAACATGATCAATGTCAAATTTGGGGAAGAGGAATATCTGGAAAGAATGATCAAAATACTTGAAGAAGTTGAAAAGTTTAATTTTGAAAAGCACAGAGGTTTTAGACTGTTTCTCAAAATGGTGTTTTTGCATAAACAATTTTCTTAAGTTCCATATGAAAAAGAAAAATATATATTCCATTGGAAAGAATGGAATATTTATGCCTGGAAAAAAGTCAGGAATATTTATTTATATTTGTATGAGCTGAACTCTTTACCCACACTGTGGATTCTAAAGAACACTTAATTAGATTTAAACATACAGTTAGAGCTAAGCATATATTTAGGGACATGATGGAGCATCTTTACTTAGAGCTTGGACACTGATTTTAATGAGTGATTCTAAAATAAATTAAGAAAATATTCCAGCCTGCGTTAGACTGAGTTTGTGAATAAGGACTTCAATATGTTTCATACAGACTAAGCAGTGCAAGTGGTTACTCACTATTAGTGCATGTATGATTTCTAGAAAACATGTTGCTTCACATCTGGCATTTCTGTGACTGAACCCTTTCCTTTGGGAATATCCTCTTTTCACTAGAAAGAAGACCTCTCAAAAGAAATGTTCTGTGTTAAAATACTGTCTGTCTGCTGCAAAGTAGATTTTGAAACGAAATTTGAGCTATTTCTTTGTTTGGGCTCTACGTTTGCACCCAAACATTTAAAAACTGCATTGGCTATACTTTCTACTAGAACATACCTATGGAAATATTTAAAAGAGTGAAAGATTTCAAGTCAGAATTAATTTACCTTTCACAATCCTTAAAACAAACTTATAGAGAAAATACAAACCCCTTTGTGGTCTTATTTTTCAGCTCTGTGGCTTCATTACTAGTCATAGAAATATTTCAAGTTCATGAAGATAACAGATGACTGATTACTCAGTGATGCAGCAGAATAAATCTCTTGTAACCATAATTAAAGAGTAAATGTGTTCCACACTGCCCATGCAGTGGGCATTAAATGTGACACGGAAGAAACAGACACATTATTGATTACTAGTAGTTCCCAAATAAATTGGGATAATTAATTTGTGCTGAACATCTTGCATACAGATGTAAGTTTAAACTTACCAAAAATATTTTAAGAGTTCTGTCTTTTTTGAAGTCACGTCCAATTAAAATAGCTGGGGAAAAAAAATCAATTTTCACAACTGAATATCTGTTTTTCTCTTACAGCTAAATAGGAGGTTTTGGTTGGAATCAAAGACTCATGAAGTAAGACCCATGGGGAGCAACCAGTAAAAACAGGTCTCTTTATGGCCTGCTTTACATGTTTCCTAACCTCTTTAACATTTAAATGAAAAGTACACTGAAGGAGACGAAAGTTCTTATACCTCCATTTATCACTGAGATGGAAAGCTCTGTCAGTACTAGGGGACCAGCAATATGTGTGAGGATACCCAAAACCCCTCCCAGCACTTGGTGGGCTCTCCAGCCCTTGGGAATAAGGGTCCTGCAGTATTCTACATCCATGGCTTGCCAAAACCATGTGATTCCTGCAGAAGGGAAGCACAATTTCATGCAAAGGTATGCTGAAAAGACATAAATTCTGGGTCTGTTTTATTGTTTTGGTGGACTCCTCACAGGCTGGTAGCAGTGGATGGTGTGGATACTTTTCATCCTAACTTTGGTTTGCTTTTCACAGCTGAGAAAACAAGACCTATGAGGAGAATCTGCTGTGTCATGTACAAAAAGGACTCTCGTGAGAAGGAAACAATGACCATGTAGTCTGTTTACCTTAGTACAGGAGAAATGAACTCCATGCAATTCAGGAGACGAGATTTTACTTTGCTCTCATCAGTTTTAATGTTGTCATCATGAAATATTTTGCAGATAGATTTTATGTCCACAGGTGATTTTGCACAGATACATTTAATAACAGCCTTGATTTTCACGTCTATAAGAGCTTCCTTGAACTTACTACTCCTGGTCTTTTAAAATCACGATCCCTTCAGGAACTTAGCCAGCTAACCAGGAAATAATGGCCTGACATTGAGGCAGCTAAAAATAAATTATCCGCTTTCATATAAAGAAATAAATGTGTATATATATATATATATATATATGTATAATTTAATGTATATAACTTACAAATTTGACATATTGTGCTTCTTTCCCTTTATATAATGCTTGTAGAAATATTGTAGGAGTTGCTGGTTTTGCTGCATTGTAACTACACTTGTTCATAGAACTAAATGGTCGGATTAATGTAATCATGGCAATGAGCTTCTGTGCAAGTGCCTTTATCAACAAACTTTTCAAAATGGGTGTAAGTTTGCTATTGTAAGAGCTTTCTGTATAGTTGTTCAGAAATTGTGTTGATATGTGTAAGTACTCAGGGATTTGCCTTTGCCGTCATCTTTTGTGGGAAAGTGTGTTCTATAAAAATGAAAACTTTGTTTAGGAAAAGTTCTGTTTTGGGATGAAATTTTGCGTTTGAAAGCACTAACATCAATTCAGAGAGTTTAACACTTTGCTAAGTCCTTGACATTGCTCTGAATGCTTCCTCCATGAGTGCTTCAGACGCATTTCCAGAAGATGGCAGTGAATGTCACTGTGCTTGCTCAAAACATAATTCCCCTTTGCTAAATCAAGAAATCCAGCTGTCAATCAGCCTCCAGAAGCCTGACTGCCAGATTAGCCTTCAGATTGCAAAAACTTGGCACCAAACCTATGTTTCCCTTTGTGTTTGGCCTGCATTTACAAAAATATTGGTCAAAAGACACCATTTGAAGTTATGAAGTTATAAAGTCCACTTTCCAACAGTTTTATCCTCAGTTTAAACATATCTAAGCCTAAAAGTGCCAGATAGTAATAAATTGTTATTACTATTTAGAATTAATCACTTCCCTGAATTACTGACTTGGAAATGATTTCGAGATATTTCCCCGCACCTTTCTTGAGGTGCTATTAACTTGAGTTTGAAGAGCATTTAACATTTTGAAAATCATGTTCTAATCCTTGTATTATCTTCACTTTCTTTTTCAATTTGTCTCATGAGGACCTAAAAACATACAAACTCAACAATAGCTCAAACATACAAATTCAACAATAGCTCAAGTCAATATGTTGACCTCTTAAGTCTGCTTCCCTGTAGTTTCTTTTCGTGCCCTTTGAAGTCAGCAAGAGCGGTTTACAACCCACAACGACACCTGAAATACTTCCATAAAACTGAACTGTCATAGTTGCTGTATAAGCAGAGTCCAGAGAACAAAATATACTGAGCTGACTAAAGAATGTCAGAATTGGGTTTGAGTACAGAGGACGACCAGTATGTATTTTAATGGATTTATTTATTAAAAAAAACCAAAACCTTTTATCCTCAGAATTGTCTGTATTTTAAATGTTAGTTCACGTTTATGATGTTTTGTTGTAATTTATGTTACTTGGGTTTTCAGTTCTGTTGACTTAGTTATTTCCTTGTTGTTGTGTCTGAGTCCATAAGGTTCCTGACACTAGATGTCACACTAAGAATGTTTCTGTTTCTGGAGAGAAAATAAATCCTGTTAAATGACAATACACACTTCCCAGAATGTCCACTCAGTCTGAGTGGTTGAGGTCACTAGGAGGTTTTGCATTGATTGTGGTGCAGCAGAGTTTGTGCCATTGATGCTTATCTTGATTCATTCCTTATAGAGCTGCAAGACTTGGACACAAACTGCCAATCTGTCAGTCACTTGGATTTGGTGTCCCCATTCAGTGTCTGAGGAGCCAGCTAAGTGAAATGTCATTTGCCTCCAAATGTTGCCCAGCCTTTTCCAAGACTTGGATATAGAGTTCATTAGATTTTCCAATACAGTATTCTAGCTCCATAAATAAAAGTACAAATGAGTGGTTCTCAAAACAAAATTCAGCAGGATGGACTGTGACCAGATCTGCATGCCCCAAGACTCAAAGTCAATGAACTGGTTCCTGGGCTTTGGCTGGAGGATATGCATTATTCCATACTTCATGCTGAGCCCTGAACTTACCTGTGACCCTACAGTCAGTGCCTCTTTCCTTTGCAGTGAGTTTCATGGGGACACTTCTATGGCCCATGTATACATTAGGAGGGTAGTGAGAGAGGTGGAAGTAGCCTGGTGGTAGCAGAAAGGATTATTGTGCAGCAGTTGTGCAAAATTTAGAGAGTCAAAGTTTCCAAATATTTTGCCAGGAGCTTTCCTGTATATAGCTGTTTATACATGGCCTAATCTGATGCTTGTTGAAATACAGAAGTTTGTGCATCAGTAGTGGTGCACTTTGGATTAGGCACTAAGTGCAGATATGAAAAGATGGGTCCATGCCTGAAGTGTTTCCAATTATGAACAAAGAGTGTAGGTGAAAAAACAGATGCAACAGAGAACTTTAAACCTCTGAATTCATTTTTCATTTGTGCTTTTCTCATTTTAGTGAGCAATTTGTTCACCAGATGTCTCATGCCAGCTCATACTGATAGAGGCAAGAACTTTGTTTTTGAAAGCTTTTAGAGATGAAGCCTTTACTCGTTCTTCCAGCCCGATGTTCTGAGAAAAGGGCTTAAATCCTAAATACTTGCAATTCTTCTGCAACACAGAATGGAGCCAAGTTGAAAGCACTGTAAAACTTGTTTACAAGGACTCAGAGAGTGAAAAATTGTTTCATTTAAAATGTTGCAGAGGAAGTTGGATCTGACAGCTCAAGAGTCTGATTTTTTCCTGCCTCACAGCAGGGATAATGCATGGACCTTGGAAATCCCTTATACCAGCTATGCATGTGTGGGTCAGATAACACAAGAGGGATAGAAGGCAGTGGACAAAATAATTTCCCTTCCATTCATCTGCTTCTTTGCAAGTTTTGTGGTTTTCAGTATCACAAGGGAAGGTCTTCTCTAGTTTTTCTCCCATCACTGTTTTGATGGGAAGAGCAATAGTGGGACAGACAGAGCTGGTTCCCATATTCCTCTTTCTATAGTAAGAGAGGTAGCAAAGGGATACAAACCTCATAGGCCTGTTACTATTGTAGGGCCAAGGAACCTGTTTCCTTTGTCCTGTACATCTCTGATACATGGAAAAAACTGAAAGAGATGTTGATGGTGAAAAAGTTTCAAAGTCAGGTTAAAAAGATTTTATATTCTTGGCGCATGTTTCACCCTAGTTGTTTGGCATGAATTTGGTCTGGGTTTCCACTAGCACAGAGTAGATAGACAGGTCCTGTGGAGCAAAGCCTTCCAGTAACAAGTACAATGTGGTTTCAGTTCTCATGTTCTGGGATTGCTGTTATGCCCATTAGACAAAACTCTGGTTGTATATATAATAAAAAGATAATATTGTGCAGAAACGGTCAAGCTGGTGTTCTCAACCTGTCTCATGTGTTAGTGTGTATTAGCTATTGTGCCACTTTCTTACATCAACTCAGACCTAGACAGTACATTGGTTTACAGTATTCTGCATCCCAGACATTGAAAGATACTATCTAAGAGTGAGTCACTGTCTTGCAAATACGAAAGCAGAAAGAAAACTTTCACTGTCCAGTTTTGTCCTTCTCCATGCGACACACTTAATGAATGTATGCAACAGGCTTATCTGCATGCTTGCAGATGATATAAACTGTAGCATGTTCAACATATTCTGCTTCAGATCATGTAGGAGATATGCAGGAAGCTGCACAAAACAACTGCGGGCAGAAGGGAGGAAGGAGGAGGTAGTCCTATGAGAGCCTGAGGGCAGCATTAGTACAGCTTTTACTGGCTGTTGGTGTCAATTATAGGCTTCTCACTGCCTATGGGCTGGGGATGAGGGTTGCTTTTTTAACCCCCTGGTGCAGAACTATCAGCCATAAGATTAGAAACAGAGGAATCATGTGGGTATTTTGTCTCCTCAGCAAACCACACTACCCTTGCTAGTTCAAGACAGCAATTCTGCAGGCCATCTGTCTCAGACCAGGGTTCAGCTGGAGGCAATTGCGACAAAGTTGCCAGGGTAGGGTATGAAGTGGGATATCTGATGCCTGCTAGTTCTCTTACCTTATACTGTTTTCTAGTCTAAATGAAGAATAAAAAAAATTCATACAATAGAAGTGTGTGTTTAAGTTCTAGCTCTGCACCTTCAATAACTGTACAGACCAAAATGTGCTTTAGGATATGTCAATGTGTTCTTATCTCAAAGAATCACAGAATCATCAAGGTTGGAAGAGACCTTCAAGGTGATCTAATCCAACCATCAGTGTGGTGGTGGTGACTTCACTGCTTCCCTGACCAAGTTAATGCAATGCCAAACCATTATTAAAGTGAAATTTTTGTTCTTATATCTAATCTGAACTTCCCCTGCTGCAATTTAAGACCATTTTCTCTTGTCTTTTCACTTGAGACTTGGCAGAAGAGACTGACCCACACCTCACTAAAGCCTCCTTTCAGGGAGTTTTAGAGAGCAGTGAAGTCCCCCTAAGCCTCCTCTTCTCCAGGTTAAACAGCCCCATCTCCCTCAGCTGCTCCTCATAAGATTTGTGCTCCAGACTCCTCACCAGATCCATTGTCCTTCTCTGGACACACAGCAGCACCTCAGTGTTCTTCTTGTAGTAACAGGCCTAAAACTGAACACAGGATTTGAGATGTGGCTTCAGTAGTGCTGAGTACAGGGGGACAATCACTGCCCTGGTCCTGTTGGCCACACTATTCTTTATACAGGCCAAGAGTCCATTGACCTTCTTGGCCACCTGGGCACACAGCTGCTCATATCCAGTCAGAAGTTGACAAGAACCCCCAAGTCCCTTTCTGCTGAGCTCTCAAATCACTCTTCCCCAAGCCTGGCGAACTGCTTGAGGTTGTTGTGACCCAGGAGCAAGATCTGGCCCTTCACATTGTTGAACACCATGTAGTTTACCTCCATCCATTGATCCAGCCTGTCTAGATCTCTCTGCAGAGCCTTTCTACTCTCCAGCAGATCCATATTCTCACCCAGCTTGGTATCATCTGTGAACTTACTGAGGGTGCACTCCATCCCCTTGTTCAGATCATCAGTAAAGATTTAAACAGGACCATGCCCAATACTGAGCCCTGGAGACTGTCATTACTGACCAGACACCAAACACAAATATGCCTGTTGTGCCCTACTGTGACTTTGCTGACCGTCAGAATTATTCATATAGTCCCAGGTTTCTAATCCACTGAAGCTCTACTGTGGGGAGGACCACTATTACACACTTGTTCATATGCCTTTGGAAAAAGAAGAACCTCCTTAAAGAAAATAATTTTTTGTGTATGTCCAAGATCTTGCTGCCTTGTTCAATCTGTTTCTTTTGCATGTATGAGTACCATCTACCCCCAGGCAGCTGCACAAAATTCATCTCAGACCAGTTTTTTTGATGATTTGGTTGCCTTTTAATAGCTGTCTAGAGGCAAATGCTTTTCAAACCATTGAATCTGAACAAAAACCCTACAACCTTTGGACCAATTTGGATATGAAATATTTGGCTTGGATCCATTTCTGTATTTCACTCTAGAGCCATTTTTCTTCATTACTTGTGCACTAGATATAATATCTTCCTTGTGCTGCTTCTGGTACCTACTCTCACCTGTAAAAAAGCACTAAAAAATTGTATGATACTCAGAGCATCATTGCTGCCACCAGTGCAAAATGGAAACCCAAACTGAGCAGAACAGCTTCTTTCTGTTGATCCATTCTGACCACTTCAAACTATTTTCTGAGGTGTTAAACTCTCTTGATATTAAAAATGCTGGAAAGTTATATGTTATCTAAGGAGCAGTGTCTGGGACCAACTCTGATTTCTGAAAACAATGTTTACCAACAATTTAGATCATCAGTGCAGCACATAATGAGAGCTAACATGGTATTGCTCTCATGTGGTTCTCAGCAAAAATGATTCAACTCTTGTTGAATCATTTTTGTTTCCTAATCTACCAACACAGTTCCAGTGTCAGTGATGTTTTTGGTGGCTGACACTGCAGGTCCTTGCTACTTGTTTTAGTTTGCTCATTTTGAAACTCAACATTTGCATTGTGAAAACATTGAAAGTCATTAATTAAAGTGTCTCCGAAAAACACTCGGGGCCAATGCAAATCTGCTTACATGACTCTCATATAGGAGATTGAGTCAATCAAACTTCTATCATGTTTCCAGGCTATTTCCATAATAAGAAGAAAGAAGAGTAATTCAATAATAAAAACAATTATATCATGTCTGCTTCCTTGGATGGCTGCATAGGACAGATCTATAGGTATTGTCTCACATAATGTTGTATTATTTCACTAAGGCTAATCTGCACCAGTAAGTGCAGGTCTGTTAGGCAAAGTTAGCACATATGAATTGTTCTACCTGTCTCATATTCTCTAAAATGTTTGTAAAATCCTGAAGAGTGTGTGGTGGCTTCACATGCTGACACCCGTATTCCAGGAAGGGGAGGACTCCAAAAGGACACCTGTGTGTACAGGATGCTGGATATCACTATGGGGTCATAACTTACAGTTTTACAATAAAAATGAAAGCTAGAGAGAGGAGAGATAAGGGAAGCTGTTGTCTCCCTAAGAAAATATTTGAGTGAGACTTCCCTCAGTGCAGAACATAGCAAGCAGTATGTGAAAGACTAAGCACACTATTCTGAATACATGAAAATTTGATAGTTAGCAGTTTCAAAACCTTGGATTGAAATTAAATGTTCAGATTAATTTGGGGCTTCAGTTTTGTAGGGATCAAAAGTGGGGCAAACTATCGTTATGTAAACATTTATTTCCAAAGACAATGTAAGTCCATCTACAGATATGTTGCAATGCCTTGAGTTTAAAACAACAAAAATTTTCTCACACAGCTGGCTATTTACTCTTCCCTAACTATTTTCCTGGGGTTTTTTTAGCTATATAGCTCTGTTTCTTACTATAACTCATCTCTTTTAGCAAGATTATCCTTCTGCTTGTTATAGTACCAATAATTTCCCCACCTAATATTTCCTCCTGCTCTCAGCCCTCCAGAGACCCCTTTTTGCTTCTTATTTAGCTGTAAAGTCAAAGCTTCAGTTTGATCAACCAGTTTTGTGGTCCCTGACCTAGTGCCTGTTACATTTCAAGCAGCAGCATCTTAGAAACGCGTTTGTTTTGATCACCTGAGAAATGTTCAGAACTATGTATGCTCAGTCTTTAGAAACACTTCGATGTGTGGGTACATGAATATTTTCCCTTCTGGCTTGAAACATTTCCAGGCTGCTAATTTATAAAGTACTCAACAAACCAGTTGGAAGAAAGAGATGATCTCTTTTGCCATTAACTTTCTCATGTGATTTGGCAGAGTCGGCATGAATGAAAAAGAAGTGTAGAAACAGGAGGACAGGTTGCATTCGTTTTAGAATCTGAGGATAGTGGCTTAAGAACACATCAGCTTTTTTTCTTGGTTATTTTACTATTTCTTTTACCCTACTGAAGTTTGCCAGGAACAATGTTCCCATTTTCATGCCTTTTGCAGTCTTTTTAAATTAGGAACATAAGTGCCCATAGAAAACCTTGTAGAAAACCCAGAGCAGCACTTCTGTGTAGCCCTACTGCTGGATGGCCACCTCATGCCCCTCACTCACTGTCTCTGACCAATCATTTTGGCACTGCCTTACTTCTACACAAGACTTATTTATTTAAAAAACAACGTTCTCATTTCGTGATTTAATTTTTCTCTGTTTATAATTTTTCCACAGATGCTTCCATTAACTTTGCTTGGGATGTATACTGATCATGTCCGTACCTGTTATTTATTGGTTGTTTCTTTGCTGGCACTGTATGTTGTGTGTAGTTGTTCTGTTGCTTTGACCTTGAAGTCTGGCATTTTAGAGACTTCCAGACGCCTGTTCTCTGCCTAGTGATAGGAATCTATGGATGCCTACCCAAAATTTTTTGTCCAGTTCTGCTGTGGCAAGACTTACGCAAACCCGTTTTATAGCATAGAATTTCAAAGAAATGCATGACTTGGTATTATGTGCTGTTGGAATATTGTAATAATTATATTTCTGAAATAAAAGATGAGAAAGGTTTGGAAGGTAGCAACATTCTATAACGTTTATTTCAAACCTAAGGTTATGAATAGCTGCACTGCCCTGTAAGCACACCTACTTTGTTGTCATGAGGCCACCTTTTCTGACCTTTCCACATCTGGAATGCTGTATTGGGATAGTGTGGTACGGTTTTGGTAGTGTTGGGGCTTTAGGAGCAATTTCTATGAGAAACTTCCAGAAGTTTCTCCCACATCTGACACAACAAATGCCAGAAGGCTCCAAGACAGACCTCCCACTAAGCAAGGCTGGGCCCATCAGCAATTTTGAGAAGCCTCTGGGATAACTTATTTAAGAAGGAAAAAGAAATTACTGCACAGAAGCAATTGCAGCCAGAGAGAGGAGAGAGAATATGTGAGAAAAACAACTCTGCAAACCTCCCAGGGTCATTGAAGAAGGAGGAGGTGGTCTAGGCACCGCAGCAGAGATTCCCCTGCAGTCCATGGCACAGCCAGTAGTGAGGCAGCTGTGCCCCTGTAGCCCGTGGAGGTCCATAGAGGAGCAGATAGACACCTGCAGCCTGTGGAGGAGCCCCACACTGGAACAGGTGAGTGCCCAAAGGCAAATTTTGGATCTAGTGCAATTAGAGAATGATTGTGACTGATTCTAGTTTTCATACTTTTGAATACCTAAATATCCTCCATTGACTTTTTCTTCAATTAGTTTGTTAAGTCTATAATTTTGCTTAAAACAGGACTGTGTCAGAAGCAACCTCAAAAGTTATAATAATGTTAGTAACTGGTAAAGCATTTGTTGTAGATGTGATCTCCCAGCCTTTGAAATGGATCACAGGGATTTTCTTATTCAGAGGTATATCTTTACTTTATGTATTTGTCTTCCACAAATGAATCTTTTTGAGACACTGGAAACTTTCAGTATCCATGATGTGCTAGAACAAGAATGTTGACTGTACATAATGTCCTAAAGTCTCTTCCGGGATTTGGGTAGGTGGTTTGCACCTTCTCTACACCTCTTGTGATTTTATAGATCTTTGTCATAGTCCTCTTAGTTATCTTCTTTCCAGTTTAAGCCATTTAGTTTGACTTAATTCTTCCTTGCCTGAGAGTCATTGCCTAATTTTCTTCATCACTGTTGCCAATGACGCTACTCTATTATGCATCACTACATCTTTTTGGGTTTTTTCCTATTTCTCACCAAATTATTGGTCGTTTTTGCTTATCTTTGTTTTTACCATTGTGAGGCACTGAGTTGACATTTTTATAGAATAATTTACTATAATCTTGAGATTCTGTTTCTGAGTGGTATTAGCTAGCTGGGAGCTTCATGTACACTTTATAAAGTTAGAATTGTCATTTTTTCCCTGACATTACTTCACATTTGTCTTTATTGAATTTAATTCGGTATTTTATTGCACAGTATTGTGAAGTCCAGCTGCAACTCTTCTTAATTGGCCTTCGTTTTTACTTCTATGAGTGATTTAAGCTTTGTCACTTTGATATTCATGATCATCTATGAATATGACAAATTGTATCAGCTTGAATATATGTCCTCTACAGAGACTCCATTGGTGACTCCTTTCTTTTGTGAAAATTAACCATTTGCTGCTCCCTTTAGTCAGTCAGTTAGCTTCCCTTTATCCCAAAGCAGCTTTTCTTTTTTTTTTTTCCTAGGAGCTCTTCAAGGTGTCTTCATGGCACTTTTTCTGGAGATTTAGGTAGTTATATTCACAAGATTCACATTCCACTCCTTGGCTACTTCACAGAACTGGCAAAGATATGTGAAACATTACTTTGCTTCATGAAAGTCATATCAACCCTTCTTAAATGTTTTGTAGTATTGACTCCTAATCATATGCAGTAAACCAGGTCCCAAGCACTCCAAAGAAAATGTGTTGAAAATAATGTAATGATAATATCGTGGTACTATATAAATAATGCAATGTTTTTAAGCTTAACAGAAGGGATTAAATTGTGGTATTAAGTGTTTAACATGTTTTAAAATTTTAAGAAACCCTGACATGGTAGGTGTTTAATATTATTCAAAAAGCAGAGTTAAGTTGCAAAGATGTGAGGCTGTCACATATACAGATCTCAGTAGAAGTCAGTGCCATAGGGATGCTACCTGGGGCATCTCATCACCAGTGTAAGACTTCTTTAACACAAATAAGACAAGCAGATGCAATGTTTTGTAGCTAGCTTCTTTTCTTACCAATGTCTGTCTCTGTAGATTCTTCTTCTCCTGGCATTTCTATTTTTGCCCGTGTGTGTTGAACACTTACAAGCCATATTACAAGCATTCAGAAATGCATCTGAAAGGTCTACAAAAGTCAATCTGTGTTACTGCACCTCCTTTATCAGACTTTGTATATTTTTTCTGCTTGTTGTTTGGCCTATAAGCAATCTGCCCTGTGCTTTTGCAGTGTGTGGCATAATGGGGTCATGGTCTTTGAGCAGAGTTTCTAGCTACCACTGAAAGTTTAGCAGGATTTCTCCAGATGCCCACTGATTCTATTCACTGCTACAATGTTTTGTACAGTATAGTATTATTCCTCTGATGTTTCCTGGATGCTTCCTGGAAGCAATCGTGTTTGCTGACACTGAGGCAATTTTAAGTGAGAGGTTACATCCCACAATGCTGATTTCAGCTGTTTCATAATTAAGTTCCTTTAGCACTGGTACTGGAGTTTTGTTACTATCCATTACATCAATCTGGCCAAAAATGTTTTCAACTCACATTTTAATTTGAGACAGGACTGTGATGCATCCACTGTCATGTTTCAGTGTGGGACTCTGTCTGGATATTGAAGAGAGTCCTGCATGCCAAAGAGGGATGCGAAATATTAACCTAAATTTCTGCTGTGGCCTTAATTTGTGTGCTCCATTTTTCCTTCATCACCTATTAGCTTTACAGACTATCTGATCAGCTTCGTCTTCCTTGTGTATTTGACCATGATTTATTTTTAGTTTCAAAGCTTTTTGAGAAATGTTAGTCAGGTTTTTCTTGGCCTGCCTTAAGGAATTTTTACATTTAACTTGTCAGATTTTGTTATTTTCTATTTTCCTTGTTGAGAAGTAGTGTCAGCTCTTTTCAAGAAAGCCATCTCAATCTAATAGGTTTCCTTGGTGAAATATTTAATCTTACTAGCCTTTCCTGGGCATTTCAGGGGAAAGAAGAGGAGGAAGGAAGGTTTAGTAGATGCTGAAGGGGTTATATTGTTCGTACTTACTGCTTTAAGAA
This sequence comes from Picathartes gymnocephalus, assembly GCA_013390045.1. Taxonomy (NCBI): domain Eukaryota; kingdom Metazoa; phylum Chordata; class Aves; order Passeriformes; family Picathartidae; genus Picathartes; species Picathartes gymnocephalus. Next base: position 26,804 of record WEKY01012166.1, read on the forward strand.
TGCAGAATTGATTTTGTGGCATCATTAAGCAACATTTAGAATGCATATTATTATCAGAGAGGAAAAAACCCCCGGACTTTCTCAGCATGTGTTAGGGTTTTAGCCCTCATCCCTGCGAGTGAATATTATGTAGATAATGCCATTTAAAGTTTCCACTTCAGGATCCAATGGATCAGGAAACAGCCTAAAAAATCCCCAGGACTTCTGTGTGTGAAAGAAAAAGACAAACCATCCCTTTCAGAAGCCAGTGCAATATCTTGCTTTCTCTGTGGTAGTTCTGTCCTGTAGTGTTGTGACAACCTGCCAAGATGTGCCAGATGTCCAAGCTGCTTCTTCAGTTTCCCAGTGAAGACAGGATCCATGATGCTAATGTGCAGTTATTTATGTGCCTACTTCACACCTGAAAGCTGGCCAAATGAGATGAAAGCCAATTCCTCTTTCTAGACACTGCTCAAAATGTGTATCTGCTTTGCAGGAAGCAACTCGGCGACAAGCACATGCTATTTCACCTCAGAATCAAAGACACTGGCAGAGGGATTTACTTTTACCCTGTGTGTGTACGGCAACTAACATAGTAGGGTCTTGATTTATGGCTGATACTGTTAGGCACTGTTGTAGGCTGAATAATGGGATAAATAATTTATTGTAGCAGGAACTATGGCAGGGAGCATTGACAACTGCTTGTATAATTTCCCACACTTGTAACTATGTATAACTGCAAAGAACAGTAAGGGTGAAGCCTCGTTTAAAAGCTAAAGGTGATAAGTGAGAGTACTCTATGCCTCTCACCCCAGCTGTTTTGCCACTGGCTGTAACGTTTCTGTCCCTCCCATTTCTCTTCACTTATCTTTCAATTCACCTTGAAAGGCCCCGAGGATTATATATGGCAAATGCTACCAGCTCTCTAAACTGGCAGTGGTGATACTAATAGATGAGCACTGTTACAGCTGCTGCCACTGGCAACAAAAATCCATGTTCTGATCTCCTAAGTATTCTACATTCCCACAACACTACTGTATAAGTATAGCCTGATTTGATTTTTCTTCTCTGCACCTGCTTATTTTTCTGATAGGTAGCAGGGGATAGGAGTGAGAAATGATCCTCCTTACTGCTGCAGAACAGAGTCCCCCATCAACACAGTTTTTTGCTAGTTAAATGCTGGTACATTTACCTAAATGGAAGGAATAAGCCCATATGTACTGAAATTCTACCATCAAATATAGAACAATAACTATCGTACATTTACTGCAGCTTGTCATGATTTTCATTGCTCCCATAATCTATAGAAGGATTTTGTTACCTGCCCAAGAGAAAACGACGAGTCATTACTCAAGATGCTGCATGTGCTAAAGGGAAAGGAAATTGAATAAGTAAATAACTGGCTTTTAAGGAAGCTGCTGAAAACAGAAAAGTAAAGAATTTAGAATGTTGTATGGGAAATGATTTTCCTGAAACTAAAAATTATTTTCCAGGGGGAGAAGATAAGAAAATAATTATGCAAAGATTGAATTAGTTAATCTGCATATAAATGACATAAACATGGTTTTTCAGAGATCATTCAAAAGTGTTTTGAATTTTTAAATTTATATGACTATAAGCCTCTTTTTTTTTTTTTTTTTTTTTTCCCCTCAATTTAATCTTGAAGAATTTTTTCAATTTAATTTTTTTTTTTTTTTTTAAATCAGGAAATATTTTTTGGGTCTCAGTTGTTCTCTCACACTGACTCAGTTTCTGTCAGAATGTGGCCTGGCAAATCTGAACAGCTGTGAGTTTAGGAATTCCCCCTTGTTTGTCCATACAAGCCTTGACAACTTTTAATTAAATGTGTTTGTATATCAGCTCTCATAATGGACTTCTGATACATGATTACGTCCCCTTGATACTCCGGTAATAAACTCAGGAATATTTGAAAAGGCTTAATGTTTCAGAAGATACAATGTAACAATTGGTAGAGCACACCATAGCCTGTCCCTTGCCATGCTCCTGCTTGACATTTTTAGGTTTGAAAATTTAGGCTGTATTTCTGTCTCCTGGCAAGTTTGGGGGGGTTTGTCATTAAAAATGAAACTCCAGATATAGCTTGAACAAGATTTGAAGAGTGAGTCTGGCTGTGGACCAACTATTTGACTCCTTCATGAACAGGAAAAGAAAATAACAATTTAATACAAGTTTTACACTTGTAATTCTGTTGTGCACAATTTACTTGGGCACTATAAGGAGTGGCAACTGTAGAACTAGACATGCTTAATTGTGTTTAGGAGAAGGCAGTAGGATAAAACTCATTGAAATATGTCAAACAGAGAGTACTTGCAGGTAAATCCAAAGCTACATGGGATGCAAAAATTTCTTTTCTAATTTCAAGACTCCATTTTCATAGCTATAAAATCTGATACTGTCATCATTATTCATCATTACTCAAGACTGTCTTTAAAATAGGACAAATATCATACCAAATTACAATGGTCCAAAATGATGGACACTTTGGAGGTGTGAGAGTGTATGTATGTTAGGGGGTAAAGATAGAAATATGTAAAAACAGATAATATGGATTCATTTAATCATTTAAACCAGAAACATATTATCAGAACTTATTTAATTTAAAACCCTTCATGGCTGCTTCTTTTCTGTTTTGTGTTACCATTCACTACTTTATTATGCCTCTACATGGTGTTTCTGATTATGATTTTTTTTATCTTAAGGAGAGGAGACAGATGGGGTAGTTATAGACCTAATGTATTGCCTTTTGAAGTAAAATTATGTATGTGGGGTTTTCTGGAATATCTCCCTTTCTCATATGATACTCTTCTGTATTTAGAAGTAGTTTTAAAGGAGACATAAACCACCTGTTAGGTTTGACGTCTTTCTTCATTTCAAAATCCACTTCCAGAAAACGCTTGTACTTGTGTTACAACTGTAATGTAGCCATTGTCTAGTTTTAGCTGGACAATGTTCAAGTCTAAAGCTTGGTGTAATTTATCATCCTTGCATTGAAGCAAATTAATAAACTAGATGAATCACTACAAGTCCTTTCCCAGACCCCCATGCTTCTCTGTGTGCATTCTCTTGTATATTGCTTTGTTTTAAGATCAGTCTCCTAGTTCTTGTTGCAGCATTATCTTTTGCCTTTTTTACATATAATTCTTTCTTCTGTCATACCTGTTTCTTCCATAAATTATTCCTGCATTGCTCTTCTTGACTGTCATCTTTCTTCATTTATCTGCGCCAGATCCAGTCTGTGACTTGCAGAAGGACTTACACATCTTAGATTTTGAGCAATTTAGGGATAGAATGATCTCATGCAGTTTAAAGTCAGTTAAGGTCCCTCTCACAAAAGCAATTATATATAAACAAGTTTACTGACTGTTTAATAAATGTACAGACATAGTAAGGAGACAAAGCTGATGACCAATACATCTTTTCTAACTTTTATTAATGAACCATAAAAAATGCACTCCTCATTAAGTCTTAATGCTTAATCATGCTGGTGTCATTAAATAGAAAATGTATATGCTCCATCTGGATTATTACAGAATACAAGAGAAAGGCTAAATAAATTCTACATTTAATTTACTCTTTTCTTTAGCACAATAAAGTAAATTAAAATCAGTGATTGATTGTCTTTGGAACATTATAATCAGAGCTGAATACATAAACAATGCACCAAATGAATGTTATTTAATCACATTCTTTCTTATGTGTGTCTCAGTCAGTATATCATGAACCGATAGGTGCCATTTATTTTATTCCAAAGAAAAAAAGAAATGCCTTTATTCATTTTGATTGTTTCTCCCATTTTGATTTTCTTTGAATCATTTTTATTTAAGAAAATATATACAAATATTTTAAAATGTTTAGAAACATCTGGCATTATATACAACTTTTAGCAATATATTAAGTAGGCTTAGTGCAGTGCAGGACATCTATCTTCATACAATAAAACATACACAGTCTGAGGGAGTTGAAAGGCTCTTTCTCAATGACCAAGAGTGTAAAGCTAGTTAGTCCTCCCATCAGATGCTTGGGCATGTTCGGTTCATTTTTTTCAATTGAAACAAGGATTTCTTTTGACTTTTATTTTAAAATAGGCTTTGTTCTCTTTTTAATGCAATATATTAGTCCCTTTCTGTTCACTATGTCAAGGCGTTCTTGTCATGTGCCTTATGCTATCCTTCAATGAACTGTACTCTTGCATAATTTTACATGCCTGTACCAAGCTGCTGGTAAAGCAACACTGAGGTGTGTGTGGGAATTACTGGTGTGAAAAGCTAATTCCACATGTGGGTTTTAGGAAATGTGATATATTGATCTTTGCATGTGCACTTTATACATTAATTCAAATAAAAATGATATTTGCATTACAAAAGTGAACAGAAGAGGCATGATTTATTGCCCTGAAATAAACTGATTTGGAACTAGGGAAATAAATTTCACCAAGGTAAACTTGGTTGCGTGGATTTTAACTTGTTGATTTAGGAGGAGTACTTTTAATCAAGCAGACATTTATGCAGATCAGAGGTTTGAGATTTTCTTCTCAGCCAATTAGTACTGAAGTTTGATAGTAGGGGAATGGAGGGATAGGTGCCCTGCAAGACAGTAACTTGAAAGAACTAAAAGCTAAATGTCTTTCAGTGCAAAGTAATCCTAGGGAAAAAATTCAGAAAGATAATGGAGAAATGGGAATAGAGACACAATGAAATCAAAGCTAAATAGAATTTACATTTGATGGTGTGTTTGGGCCTGTATGTAATGAACTCTGATGTGATTCCTGAGGCTGAGCTGGCCCTGCAGCTGACATTGGTGAAGATGGAGGACCTGTCTGATTATTTTCAATTGAAATACATTGGGGCAAATGAATACATTGTGAAATAGGTCATATGTAAGGAAAGGAAGGGTAGGAAAGGAGACAGAGTCAGCCATTTAGACTAGTCAAAATTTAGCTAATAGCCAGTGCTTTAGCTAAGTTTTGACTAACTGTCATATCTTTGAGATATGCTGGTTTTGCAGACATTCATTTTTCCTATATTGCCGGTTCTGTTTCAGAATAATGAAACATTTTCCACCATGAAGTTATTATGCACATAGTTGTCCTCCACAGTCCTGTCATGTAATGTGCTTCATCTCTGCACTTCCTGGAAACTTGTGTAAAGTCAGGTTTCCAGCCTCATCATAAGAAGGGTGAGGACTTAGAGGCTACAGCTCAACTATGGTCCCCTTGTGCCACTGCAATCGTTAAAATTCAGTGCAAGTGAGAGCAGTCTAAAACATTCCCTTTTGCTCTGCAGTCAAATCTGAATTTAGCTGAATTTAGCCACTAGCTCAGGCTAGTGGCATGAAGGCAGCAGACAAATGGTGGAGAGTTGCTCCTCTTTTCCTCTTAACTGTTCATCACACAGCTGACAATAGATTTCCCATTTCTAAGCATGGTGCCTCCTAGTCCTGTGCATATAAAGTTGGGTTCCTGGGATTTCAAATATCCATAATTATGCACTAAAAATGTATTGTTTCCAGATGGTAATGCAACCAGTTATTTCAAACAATGAAAAATCCAGTGATTTAATTGTTTGTAACAGATGAGTAGAAAAGCTGAAGGAATAGAAACGTGTAAAAAGAATGCTATATGAGGCCATTGGTTTTAAATCCAAAGAATGTTGGTAGAAATATGGGTCCATAGCCTTAAAAAAATCCTTTCATGCAATACAGACTTGAGGTAATCAAGAGGTAGAAATTTGTAATAATATCAAACACTTCTCACATATACAGATATGATTAAAAGCTGCACAAAGAAAGGAAACTGCAAATTTTTCTTGAGTGCAAAATTTGGTTCTAAGGCTGGAACGGGGAACAAGTAGAAATTTCTCAGTTTCATTGTTTCCCGCAGTATGTTGATTGCAGAAAGAGCACCTTGAACTATGTATTTCATGAACCCAGAATCACCACCAGTATGAGCAAACACATAGGGAGCACATTTCTTCATCAGTTCTTGTCAGTTAATTCTCTTAGCTGGATGTGATAGTCCAACAATATGATTTCACAAGTATAAGAGATGCTGCTCAGATCCATGGATTGGTAACACGCTGTGTCCCTATGATCTACAGGTGTTTAGCTGCCTCAGAAAAATGTCCTCTTAATACCATACAATGGTAATCAAGACAATAAGGTCATCCTGCATTATGAATTCTCACTTTTCCCTAGTGCTACTTGCAGAAGCAGTGAGAACAGCTCCCAGTCTCAGGCCTTCTCCCTGTTTTCTGCTTTCTTGGAAACACAGTGATGTGAGCAGGCTACAGGGCAGTGCACACTTTCTTGGTCCTTTGAAGAATCCTCTAGCAGTCCTGTGCCTCCACAGCAGAATTTCTCTCAATGTGGTGGGCTTCCTGCCAGGACACTGGCTCAGGTGAGCACACATCTCATCCCACCACTGATCACACTGGGAACCATCAAGCATGAGATTCCTGTACTCCTGACTGAAAAAGCATCAGTTGCATAATGGAGGTGACTTTTTGATCATGTGAAAGATACTTTATGTTCATGGAAAAAGATGAGGTAATTATGTGCTTTAAGCACCTCCCTATCAAGCTATGTAGCTTGTCCTGCCCAGAGAGCCCTAGGAAGAGAACTTTCTTTGCACCATAACATGATGAGATATCAAGTGCTTTGTGTATTCCAAATCACAAGCAATTTCTCATTTCCATCAAATACATGTTTTAAGCTATCACTTAGCAAGTGTTCCAATATACATAAACAATAAAGAGAATATTTTTCTTTTACTGGAAAGTATTTACTTTTCCTGGTTTTCTTTGTTAGAGGGCATATTTGTGGAACAAGGAAAGTTGTGCAGCCAAAGAGTCCACACCTCGCTCAGAGCAGAAGCAGCCTGAAGGTGTAAACATTTACTCCTATGTTCTTATGGCAATTTTAAAGGAGATATATAGGCTCAGGACTGTGGCAACAAATAAGAGCCCCTGGGACAGATAAGAGAGTCTCAGATCAGGGATGATCTGACTACACTCCCTTTTCAGGCAGAGAAATAACCAGCTGCCAGGAGAGCACTTGTATAAGAGATGCTATGCCAGTTGTCTGCGTTAATAGGCTACCTTGGCTTTAGAGCTGCTTTGTGTCGGCAGCACAGTGCTAATCAGCTGCAGCACAAATCTGAATTTGGTCTCCACATCACTTCACAAAAGCTGCAAGACTGATTGCTCCACTGTTGGCCTTTAAACTATTTACTACTCAAGCGCTCATTACCAATGAATGCCCTGGCCGCTATAACAATGTGGGGTTGTATTGCCTTGTTCAAGCCTCCCACACAGCATAGCTTGCTCTGCTTTGGTTCTTTTTTAGGTTATTTAGCATAAGCAGAAATAACCTAACAGAGTTAGGATGGGATGCTTTAACATTGCAATTCTGCAAGCAGTATAGCACTGCTGCCAAAAAGAACAGCCCTGCACTTTCTCTGATACCAAATGCTTGCTCTTGTCCCTTTGTTGCTCCCTGCCTGCTGCCAGTATAAGTATTTGCATTGCCAAGCAATGAGCTAAATGGGAGAATGGGCCCACTTCAAAGTTCACTTGAAAGAAAAAATAGTAATGATTAATTTTAATCCAGATTAATTCAAACTGTTTTGCTGCTCAGTAATGAGAATGACTTTGTCCGCCTAAAGCAGAGGGCAAGTGAGAGGGCAGCAGTTTGTATTTAGAGGCAGATGAAGGGCAAGGCTGCTGTTCTTGGCTTACACTTCTCAGAAAAGTGGTATAAATGTGATTCTGTTCTCAAATGCCCTTAAAATGACACTATTATTCTGTTCTTATTACTCTACTTCTCTCAATCCTCACTTGAGGTTTTTTTAAAAGCATTCATTAAGGTGTTTTTATTGGCCCTTGTCATCTGAAGTTTAATTTGGAGAACAAAGCACTTTTCTTCCTGGTTTGATCCTATCAGTGTTCAATAATGGAAACACATTTATTGACAGTACATAACACAGAAAATGTACTTTACATGGAACTGTCTTTTCAGAGGAATTAACATAGTGTAAGCTCCTGAATGGATAAATATGAACAGAACATCTTTTGCATGTTCAGAGATATTTGTTTCCTGGTAAGTACCTACTTCACCGAAAAGCAAGGACCATTCCTTCATATTTACCTTCCAGAAATGCACTTAGTCAAAAAGAGCATAGTATTACTGGAATCAGAAAGAATGCAGATGTGTGGACATAAAAAAGGTTGCACAGTTCTGCCACTCAGATTTTAGGTACTTGGCTTCAAATCCTGTTCCAAAAGAAAGATTAATGAGCATAGTCCCTCACCCATAGGAGAAGCACCTGTTGAATAAAAAGATGCCATATTTTCAACAGCTGCCTCACGGTTACCACTTTCTTAATAGTTCTTTTTCTGCCAGAAAAGAGCTGATCAAAGCTGATAATATCTGTACATGACAGCAAAAAATTTAATCTTAATTTAGAGATTTCTCTCAGATTTCAGTATTTAGTATTTGGGCTACAAGAGGACCCTCACAGCTAGAATCCAATGGAGCTGCATGTGTTGAGTCTGCGTGTCCCCAGCCTGGCTCTTATTACCTTTCAGTTCCTCAAGGCTACCAGAACTCTTCACAGGCATGAAGAAGGAACCACGGGTAGGTCAAATTCATACCCAGAAGTTCACTGCAGTTTCATTATGCTATTGTTAAATTCCGTGTTCCTGCTGAAAAGATGACATTTTCTATTGAACAGTGACATTTGAAAATTTAAAACCAACATATTACATTTCTTCTGAAATATTTGATTCAGCAAACAAATGACAGACATATGTATTTTGGATTTCATTGGCTTTTGCAGAAACATTATACAAATTGTTATTTGCTCCCAAGTTTTAACACTTTTTTTGCTTTACTGAGATAAGTGGATAAAAAAAAAGAAGTATGAGCTGTTTAGAATACCACCGCAAAAACTTTTCTTAAGTTTAGTTTTTTATGTTTACCATGGAAACATTCTTTGAGATACTAATTAAGAGCCAAAGAGAGATTAGTTAGTGGAACACAGTCTCTGCCTAGAAGTGTTATATGTGTGTATCACAACATATCAGAAAATTTAGAAAGGATAAATAGTAGACTGATATTAGACATGCAAATGCAAATATGGCCCTCAATCCAGATTACCATTTTTAAAATGTGATATGAAAATCCACTGCAAAAGGCAGTGTCAGACAGAAACACTGAAACATTCTACCCTCTATAGCAATCACTGCATCTGTATACAGCTTTGCTAACTACAGCATTAAAAATGAACTGGGACTCCAGTTAACAGTCACAGTTGTAAATTTGTTGTGGTGCATTAGAGAATCTGGCCCAGTGTGTGTCACAGTTGTTTAATTCATCTCAGGCTGGCAGGGTTTCTTTTTACTTAAATGTATTCACACCCATGCAAGCTGTCAAATTGGAATTACTCTTAAGGGCTTAGGCTGAGCTGCAGCTGCAGCAGCAATAGGGGCAGGGAAAGGAGGGCTTGCACTGCTCCCTTTCCTGATGCCCAGGACTGAAGAGGTTGCTCCTTCCACTGTTGGCTGGCCATGTCTTCCCTGAGTGTCAATTGAAGATCTGCTTGATTTGTTTGGACTCCACATTTCATGTAATATTAAATGACTTAAGGATGTCCTTTTCATTTAGACATGGATAAAAATCAGGTATGGAAGAGAATATCCTTGTAGCTTTAAATGAGTAAATGATCATCTATCATCACAGCCCTATTTTCTCTGCTGCTAGAGCAAACTCTCTTCATTAGAGCTGGGAAAAGTATTTGCAGTAAAGCATTTATTCAGAGAATGTAAGCTTTTTTTTTTCTTTTTCCTATTGAAATTTATCTGCAAACAGTCTGATTTTTATGTGCTGTCCTATTATTCAGAGTTATTCAGCAAGTTCTTTGTGCAGCTGTGTTAGAGTTTATGCACTGCTCCTGAGCTGCTTACTCTGGCCATTTTTCTCAAGTATGAGCCAGTCAAAATTTGCTATTTGTTCAGGGGATGATTCAAGTAAGTTTCTTAATGTTGCCTTCATTTTCTTCTGAGCATCCTGGAGGACTGCTTAACTTAGGGCAGAATCTGCTGCCTAGATGCATCCATGCTGTCCAGAGTCTTTGTAAACTATCCTGGCTGACATGATGGCTCTCTATCTCTGATACATCTCCTTCCTTTTGCTCCTTGTGCTGTCTTTGTGTTAGAAGTTTTGACGGCTTTCTATAATTCAAAGGGACTTCCTGGTATTCTATGGGGTCCTGGTATTGAAAGTATCTATGTGTCATTCACTTCCCTTCATTAATTTGTCAGCTCAGTCTAAAAACTCATTGGCTTAAATTGTTTCTCCAAATAGCTTTGGGAAAGTTGTTCTAGAACCTCTTTCCTTTGCTGACTGGAGCCCTAATTCCCAGCATAGAGTCATTGTCATAATACTGCTTCCCACGTTCTTTGCATCCTGGGACTACATTTTGTTTTTCCTTTAAGAGCCCTTTAAAAGCAAGTGCAGAGCTTGATGCAGTAGTGAAAATTTTCAACAGTATATTTAAGTTTAAGCATAGGGCTATAACTTTCACAAATGTAAAATGAATGCACAACTATGAGACTACATTATGTGTGTTAAAATAATTAACTAGTACCCAACTTCTCAGACAGTATTGGTCATCCAAGCTGAAAATTCATCAGCACCACCTTCTTGATGAGTGTATAGATACGTAATTACCTTTAACAGTCAGAGTGTGTGCTATCAAATTCTGGAACTGCTTCAGCTTCCATTGAACTAATGTGTTATTGTTATCCTCACACACTTACAGCTTTACTTTGTCATGGAGAAGACAGTTTATTTTTCTTTATGCAAACTAAGTTTCCTCTGTAATTACTTGACTCCTGGAGGTGGCCTTATACAACTAACAAATATTAGCAAACATGGTAAAATAATCATCATAAGTGGTAACATGTATTGTCAGTATGTATGGACATTGAACAGCATGCTTATGTACTGGCAATTCAAAGTCTACAACAGAACTAGTAGGTTATAGATGTAGAAAATTGATAGACAAAACCAAGAAGGAGTGTATTTACCTCATTGTGCCTCAGGGATCATTATCATGCAAACCCATAATTATGAACTCTCTGTGAAGGATTGTTAAAATCATTAAAAGTAATTTCATAGGCTGGTGAGTCTGAAGAAAAGGTTCACTTTGAAAGGTAGGTAGATACTTTTGTTGTAGACTTAAGGTTATTACAAGCATCACATTTCAATACAATGTAGAGAACCAAGTTTAGGAGCCTAAGTTCTGCACACTGGAAGCAGTAGAAATCTTGACAGGAAAAAGTCTGTTTAGTTATTTAATAGACTAAAGAGAAGAGTGCCTCTCAGCTTCTCTTTTCTCCAGCTTCTACAGGAGGATCAAGGTTTACTCACCTCATAGGTAATCCACTCAGTAAAACAAAGGAGACCCTGTCTGTAAATTCTGTGTAAGTACATATATGACAGGGGAATACTGTCATTTTATTATTAATTCTGATATTCAGAGACTAAATTATGAACTCAGCTATGGAAATTGAAAACTGAAAATGTATTTATTTCAGAGCTACACATAATTATATACTTCTAGTTTGCCCTGTCTATTTTAAATTACTTTATGCAAATCTCATTTTCAAGGATTATGTATAGAGTAAAATTAGATGAGCCCTTAAAAAGCTAATATAATATAATTGTGGTATTATTGTGTGTGTGCATAGTGTGTACATAAGATCCAGATGTTAATTAGTAAATCAGGTTGATTTAGCAAACAGAAATTTGTTCTGATGAAAAACTGAAAGGAGAGACAATTACGTCCTAGAAAGTTATTGTTTGTACTATGAGCTCACTGAAAGGAAAAAAATTAACATAGTGGAAAAGACTTCTAGAAAAAACCCACCAATTCCACAAAAAGACATGAGTTGTTTACCCTGAGTATTGATGGTGTAATGGTAAGGTAGCTTTACACCGCCAAATCTTCCACTTGGGTCTATCACTGCATTTCACTTGGTAGTAATGGAATCAGGGAAATTTGCACCAGATGTGTATGTAGTTCCTTCACCCTTCTTTTGAGGAATAGAGCTGGCTCCATAGGGTTAAAAATTCCATAGTGTTGTACCCCAGTCACTCAAACGTAGGGATAAACCCAGGTTCTTTTGCTTTGGGTAGATGCAAAGGAGAAAATTCCAACCAAATATTCTCAAGAGATAAAAATACACAAACTTTGCAGGAAAACTATAAACAGTTAAGGAACATTGCCTAAAGAGTAAATATTACAATAACATCACTCATCACAGCATAGACTTAGCCCATTGAACATAGAAAACCTAATAATCTATTCGATGTTACATTCTGTGAGATGACAGTTAGAAGAAGAAGAAGGGCAGAAAAACAGAAAGACAGGGAAGATATAGAAAAATGGACATATAGCTACCAACTCCTGGTTTCCAGCGATGTAAAACTCCAAGATGAAGGTAGGGTTAAAGGACAACGTACTTGCCTTGTAGTGACTCTTCTTAAACCTTTTTGACCCGTCCTGGGCCTTCCTCCCAGGAGGGACTTCCAGTCTCTTGGCCACTCATGGACTGGGTTAGGCAAAACTGGGGCTGCCTCCAGTGCACCATGATTGACAGACGCTGCGGGACTGGGGGGTATGAGGGACAGGGCACCACCTCACCAGAGCAAGGTCTGCCCCACCATGCCTTCCAAGCCCCCAAGATGTCTTGAACCAGATTACCTTTTCCAGCCTCTTTTCCATTGACAGTCAGGCAAGGTACAGTTTCCCTGAACCAAAATTCCTCTAGTGTATCTCCTCAGATGGATGCTGTTCAGAGGCTTGATTCAAATAAGAGCCTTGCATTCTATGTAAAAAGAAAACTTCAGGTAAAATATTTCTGCTTCACAATCATAGCAAAAGAAGGATTTTTAAACTACAAATATAATAACTGTAATTCAGGTAAGTTTTGTTATTTAGAATCAAGTGGGCAAGTCAGCTTTGCCTTTCTTGTTGAAAGCTGACATTTAATGCCTGAAAATAGATGGGAAATGAGTGTGAATTGCTCAAAGAAAAATATTGCCGACAGAAACTTTAGAACAATTGCATGGAACAACCTCTCAGGTGACCTTCCCAGGCCTATTTAGGCCTTAGCAATGTGTTCATTGCTTCCCAAACCCCCATTGACTTCAGTAGGAGTTCTGAACGTATCCAGAACAGGAAGTACTGCCCACATTTCCTAGTGTGGCAAAACCTCTGCCATGACCTGTGATAGTTGATCGCTGATCCCCAAATCCAAAATTTCATTCACCAGGTCACAAAAGCAGAGCAAAGCATGAGTGCGGCAAATGTCACAAGTATTTCAGACCAACTTAGCATCTAAAATCTTTGGTTGTGAATAACACAGCTGGTATCAGTGCCATCTTTTCAAGTCTATCTCAAAAGCCTCAGTGAGCAAAGAAAAACAATCCATTCTACACTCCATTTCAGATACTGTAGATTCAGCTTTGCATTTTGAAGGACTTTTCTATATAAATACGTATGTCAGTTTTCTTGTCAAATTTTTCCATATTAAAATTGAGGCTTGTACCAATGTTTATGTACAATGAATGGTTCAAAATTAATATTGACCTGTAAGAAAAAAGCCTTATAATCATAGAACATGCTGAGTTGGAAGGGTCCCATCAGGATCATCCAGTCCAACTCCTGGCCCTGCATAGGACACCCCAAAAGTCACATCTGAGAGCATTTCCCAAATACTTCTTGAATTCTGTCAGGCTTGGTGCTGTGACCATTTCTTTGGGGAGCCTGTTCCAGTGCTCACCCTCCGTCTGTGTGAAAATCTTTTCACACACATATCTAACCTAAACATCCCCTGACGCAGCTTCATGCTATTTCCTCAAGTCCTGTCACTGAGAGTGAGGACATATGAACATTTATATCTTTATATTTATATATATAATATTTATATTTTGATCTGTATAATTTACCAGGTCCTTGGTTCCTGCAATTAATATGGGAGACTGTTGCAAAGAGCTTGTGCTTTATTCTAGTTTTGCTGTTCCTGGCGATGGGGACATGCATTACGCATTGTACCAAAAATGAAAAAAAATTAAATGGTAAGAAGGGCTAAATACAGAAAAAACAAACCCAAAGCTGAGCTTGAGTATACCGCTGACAAACCAGAATGAGTTATAGGGAGTCAGTCTGTGCACTTAAAGCACTCATGGTTTTAAAACTGCTTTCATATTGTCAGGGCCCCGAGGGCACCACCACTCCTGCCTGTTCCTGCCTGCCCCCCAGGCTCCCCCAACCCTGCCCACAGCCCAGGATCTCATCTCAGCTCCACAAGGGCCATCAGTCCCTGCCCCAGCGTTGCCTCAGCAGGGCTGATCTACACCTCCCCACAGCTTTGCCTCTCTAGGCACGAGCCCAGCCTGGGCTGGTGTCTTGTGTCTCTGACACTGACCAGTCCCCACGCCTTTCCCCATGGACCTGCGTAGCCATTGAGAGGCTGTGCCTCACCCTGGTTCCCCACACCGATCATTTAAAACACTTCTTTAAAATAAAATAAAAAAAAAGTAATTCACAATGAACATATATTTTCATTCCATAAAGTACTTGCATTTTAATGAAGAATGTAGTTTCCTAGCAGCAGGTGTTAACATCAAAATGAAAAATTAGATCATTATATTGTGTATCTGCTTTCAGAAGGATAAATTGAAAATAGGATTTACTAAAAACACTGATAATATCTTGAAACTCTAATTTGTCTTTAAAGCTATATTAAATTTCATGGGGTTTCTAGTTTGCTTGAGGAATTTCAAGACTGCTTGGGGAATACACAGTGGAATGTTTTTCTAAGCTATCATAACTGTAAGTCTGCCTGAAGTGTGACCTGTTGATAGCTTTATGGAGGTGCCTTTGGATCACTGTATCCTCCCTCATTCCAAGAAAGCTTGAAAAGTAATTACAAATCTTCTGATTCTCAATCTTTTTACATTAAATGCCAAAATTAAAGGTGAAATCTGAGGCCACAAGAATCTGTTCTTAAGTTCTGATTCTGCAGACTCCAAATGTACTTACCTAATCTCCGCACAGCATACACTTGGTATTTAAAATTAAGTAAATACACAAATCTCTCCAGGATTAGGATTATCCTTTGACACTCTTACTTATTTTCATCACTAATTTCCTCTGACTCATATTCATGATCAAGAATGGAAAAGTCAAACTATGAAGGAAGTGTTTCTGCTGTCATCTGTGATTATTACTTTAGTCCAATGGGCAGAGTCAACAAAATGCACCTCCTTAAGGCCAGGTCCATGATAGGATAATTTGGTGCAGGTTGAGGAAAACTCCAGGAGAGACAGACAAGTAAATGCTGATTAGACAGATAGCATAGGCTATTAAATAGCTACAAGGACAGTCAAATATGAATTTCACTTTGTCCTCTTGATATGAGATCTTTTACTGATGGTTTTAGTCCTTAAACCTGAAAATTTTCTTATCTTTGATTCTGAAGATTATAACCTAACAAGGAATAAACCTATAAGAATTAGAAGTCTCCATGACTCTACTTCTAATCTCTTATTGCTATCTGTGATGCTGTATTTCTATAAAAGTGAACAACCTTGGTTTTCTGCTTTGAATGCAATCAGATAAAAAGCACAAGTTTTGATGTCCTACGATTACAGATTTAGCATAGGAAATTATACACTCACATGAGGGTATGGCCATGTGTACATGGACATATCATAAAGCTTTTGAGGACATGCTTTCTTTTCAAGAGCACTGAATTTGCATCCATACAGCAGGTCTTGTTGGGCATTAAGAGAGTCCACAGGGTTTTTCAGAACTTAAACCATTTTTTTATCTACTTGGCATGCATGGTGCTGAATTAGGGCTGTCTTCATTATACAGTTGGAAATTACTTTCTATGGTTACTTGATTATCAGCTTCTATACCAAATTCGTTGGTAGAAAAATCTGTAAAATACAGTCCTTCCCATTTATTCCTATATTGCATTTTCTGATATGTTCTAGAAAACCTATGCCTTCTCATAACCTTCTCATACTTCATTTTTAGCCTCCTTCTGATCCAGGTTCTTTCTCCTGTATCTCTCCTATACCCACTGCTTTCAGCCGCAGTGCAAGGTTATTCTAATGTTTTAGTTCCTTGTGCTCCTGTGGAAGTTCATGTTCTACAGCATTTTGTTGTGTAATTTTTTTTCTTTGTGAAACCTTATAGTCAGGGATAATTCTTACCACAACTTTCATTTTCTTGGGGGGGTAGGGGGGAAGATACATTTTGACTAACTAAAGGACATAAATAACTAAATACTTCATGAACATGGAAAACAAACAGAAAAATATTAGAGATTCATAAACCTCTATGAAACTTACTCCCACTTGTTGTGGTTTAACCCGAGCTGAAAACTCAGCCTCATGCAGCTACTCACTCTTCCACCAACCTCCCCTGATGTGACAGGGGAGAGATTCAGCGGGTAAAAGTGAGAAAACTCATGGGTTGAGATAAACAGTTTAATAGGGAAAGCAAAAGTCATGCATACAAGCAAAGCAAGACAAGGAATTCATTCACCATTTCCCATGGGCAGACAGACAGGTGTTGAGCCATCCCCAGGAAAGCTGGGCCTTGTCATGTGTAGCAGTGACTTGGGAAAACAAATACCATCATCACCTCGAATGTTCCCCTCTTCCTTTTTCCCCTAGCACTATATGCTGAGCATGATGTCATATGTTATGGAATATGGTCAGAAGAGCACTATTCTTGGGGAGGAATGGATGAAAATTATGGACCTCATCCCATTGATGTAAAAGTAGGGCCCGAATATGGTGATTCCAAGTAAAATCTCTTCAGCGCTAGCTCTTGGTAGTTCACTTATCTGGTTCCTTACCCATCCTGCCATTCTTACTATTAATCTCTGTTTATTGGGTTTAACTAAAAAGATTTTGTAGTCTACTAAATACTTCAGTGAAGTCCAGAGAGATGATGCTTCCTCTAAGTCTTCTCTATAGAAAACCAATTATCCATAAAATTTACTAGCTCACAGAGCCTGGCACAATGTATTTTTGGCAACAATCACCTTTTCAATTTACTTTTGTATCTTCAGGTGTTCATCCTTCAAAATATGTAAGTTCTCAGAACATGTAACTTTAGTAAACTTTAGCCCCAGGTAGAATTTAGTCTTAAAAGCCACACATAGAAATAAAAATCTCCAGTGGTTTTATTAAAGTTTTGTATACTCTGCAATGTGGGTTATATTTTGTGCTCCTCACATACCTACCTAGTCAAATGCATATCCTGGATGAGCAGAATCTGCTTCTTGTCTTCCTTTTGTTCTTTTGGTTTGGCATATAAAGCTGTCTTAAAATTTTCCTACTTAAAAGGGTGAAAAAATAGCATAGAAAAAAGCAGCTTTCCAAATCTAATCTGACACAATACTGTTTTACAGTAGTCTTGTAATTATTTGATTATTGTCACTAACATTTAATATATAAATGAAGAGCTGTGTGTAGTTGGGGGATGCAATACTGTATATTTCACAGAGACATTAATCAGGTCTCTCACTAAAATGCCTTGCAGAACACAAGGTTTTGTTTTTTTTGTTTGTTTGTTTTTTTTCTCCCCAGGGCAAGCTTCAGTGTTTTGTGGCAGAAGTCTCAGTATTGTGGAACAGCAGCTGGTAACAGGCTCTATGAAAGTGCTGTCTGGCGAGTGGAACATGCCTTAATGCCTGTAAAAAATAATCTAATTTATCTATACTTTGTTGGAGATGGGAAAAAAAGAAGATAGCCAACACTTCATCCACACATCATCCCCACACTGTATTTTTAAGAGATGATGTGTATATTTGGACCTACGACCAAACGACATATATAGATGTAGGGACCGCAGTATCTTCACTGATCCTGGAGACCACTGTTTGTTCATCCGTCTCCTTGTACGCCATGGACTTGGCAGTGCTAGATTAACGCTTGGACTTGACGATCTTAGATTTTTCCAACCTAAAGGACTCTATGATTTACCATTGCCAGGAGCGGTGACTGCCGGGGCCAGTTCATACCCGCGAGGGACAGCAGGAGCCGGCGGGTTCTCCCGGCACAATGGCGTTGCCAGGAAGGGAAACCCCTTCCCCCAGCACCGCTGGTGCGCGACAAGGAGGGGATCAAACAGCCCGAGCAGCAGCCTCAAGCACCCAGACAGTCCCCGCCCGCGGCCGGCTCGCTGGGGTACCGCCCGGCACCCGCTGGGAGAGGGCACCCAGCCGCTGCCAGCGGGACTCCCTGAGGATCGGGGTCCCGCTGCTTTCCTTGTCCCCGGAGCCCGCTCCGACCCCGGCGCAGCGCGGACAGCGAACAATGGCCCGCGACCGCACCCGGGCTGCCCCGGCCGCCACACGGGCG
>WEKY01012166.1:45889-63695 GCA_013390045.1 Picathartes gymnocephalus
CTGCTGCACGGGGCGCTGCACGCTGATCTTCCTCTGCTCGCTGCAGCTGGTGAGTGCCGGGGCACGCTTCGGCTTCGCGGGAGGTGGGCAGGCAGACACGGGCGCTCTCTCCCCTGCCCGGGCACGGCCGCCGGGGGCGCGGAGCGGCGCTGACCCGGCCGCGGAGCTGTCCGCGCCCTCCGCCCCGACGGCGCGCCCGCCCCGCGCCCCCGCGCCCTGACCCGTAAGTTTCGCGTTGCGGCGCGGCGTGGGGCCAGAGCGGCCCCGCGGCTGGGGCACGGAGAGAGTCGCCGACCCCGGGCTGGTGCCGCGGCGCCCCAGCCCGGGCGGCTGTCAGCGCTCTCTGCCTGAGGGAGAGCGGCTCCCCCGCCCTGGTGTCGCTTCGAGTAGGTGTCACTCCCCGCTGGTGCCGGGCAGGGATTTCCCCCGTCTGCTCAAAGTAGAGGCCGAGGGGAAGAACGAGGCTGACGGTGCCCCCGGTCAGTGCCCGCGGGGCGGCAGTGCGGCCGGACACTGCTGGGCGCTGCCGGCGCGGTGGGAAGATGCGGGGACCGGCATCGCCGCCTCTTTCTTTTTCTGTTTTTCTTAATCTGTGTAACAGCGGCGTGTGCCGGCCCTCTCCCGTGACTTTTCTTGGGATTCTTTTCCTCTGATTAAGTATTCCTCAGTGTGCAATTGAAACAACAGAACGGTGCCGCTTCTTCTCTTTGTTTAGTGGAGTTGGCATATTTATTTTAGAGAAAAGAGTTGTTGAGATAAATCACCGCCAAACAACAATAATCCTTCCTCTGGCTCATTAGCAGGATGATAAAATAATGCTCTCCCCTAAACGATAGTCCTTGGTCCCAAGAGGATTTTAAAAGATTTTTCTCTTTTCTAGTGACTCAGTGGCATCACTTTGCCACATGATCTCTCTTAAAATGAGTGGTGTTCCTTGTGTGTGTGTGTGTCTATAAAGAAGAAAAGTGGGATGCATTCAGTGGGGTGGGGAGGGACGGGGGAGGTATTTGTTTGTATTCGTAATCCTTTGCGATCTTTCTAGTTTTCTCTTACAGGACTTCGAAATCGCTTCTGTTTCAGAGGTAATACTCCAGAAGCAATTGTACATACTGCATTTATTTGAAGATCCCCTTGCATTTTCAAGGCTTTGTGCCAGGTTCTTAGCCTCTGTAAACTGGTGTGTCTCCATTGTTTCCAGTGTGAGCCTGGACCTTATACACATGTGAATAGAGTGATGGGCTTAGTGTGGTATAAGTAACTCAACGGCACAACCTTGCCAAAAAACAAAAGCGGCATATGATTTGTACTTTCAGTGTAAGGAAAGTGTTCCTTATACATTGCTGTTATTTTTTATTTCTTGTTTTGTATCAGTTTTGTGCTAACGACTGCAGCAGAATTGCTCCTGATTTACATCTTGCATGTGGGAGGGGAAACAAACCCTATTTCTTCAAATATATCTCTTTGCCAGTTATGAGGATTATAATAACTGTATTTACTATTCTGTAGAATTACTGGGAGGCTATAAAAATTGAAGTAAAGTGTGAATGGCCACCATAATCTGCAGAGAAATGCATAAAAAGTCTTTCAGGAAGAGTTGTGTTTTATAAAAGACCTATCAGATGATATAACAACTTTCAAAAATTACTTAAATGCATAGTTTTTTTCTGCCTTACTTACCTGTTTTATAGTGATGTTCCACTGTCATATCTACATCTTTCAGGTGCAGATAAATGTCTGTATGGCAAAATGCTGTCATTTTAATTTATTTTTGTTTAAAGATAGAAGTCTTTCTTTATATTCAAGAAGTGACCTAGTAGATAGTATGTCCTGGTTCCAAGCAAGACGGGGTTAATTTTTTTGCAGTAGCCTGGAGGGGACATGGCTAGGACCTGGAGGTTATTCTATACTACCTCACTTCGTTGCCAGGGGTGGAGGAAAAGGACCCCTTCCGTTTGGGGTAGTGTGGCACCAGTCCCGAGCTGGAGAGAGCAGTGTGGTGGCCCTGGTTCCAAGCCAGGGAGAGCATGGCTGAGGTCTGGTGGGGCTGTGGCGAGCGTTTTGCATGTGAGTCACTCTCTCTTTAGCACACTTTCGTTATTAATATTGTTGATGTTACTGTTCCGTTTCTTATCTCATTGCTGTTTCCAGTAAATTGGTCTTATCTCAACCCATGATCTTTGCCTTTTGTGCCTCTAATTCTCCTCTCCAGGCACCTGTAAGGGAGAAGGCAGAGGGGGAGAGGGAGGACCGAGTGGCAGCATGATTTGGAGAGTCTCAGTGGGAGAACTAAATTGGGGACTATCATTCCTGAACTGCGACACATGAACTTAAAGGTCAGATGCTGTCCATGATCTCCGTGGTGGTAGTGTTCAGTTTATATACATAGAAGTTAACACCACAGAGAGTTTAAATCTTTTTCTAATATCTTAGAGGTCATGAATATAAAACATATGCAGCAAAACTGCATCCCTGGACATTACTCTCATTAAGTGAGATTCATTTTACTTTGCATCCACTTATGGTGGGGTGAGAGAGATCTTAGTGATTGTAGACAATATTTAGATTAAATCTTGCAAAATCCAAGCACTTGTAATGCTAACTTGTAGAATTTCAGAAGTACTGAGGATTTATATGACTTGGGGAAAAACTTTAAAAAGGAAACAGATGGGCACATATTTTAAAAAAAGAAGTTGTTTGTGTTAGTTATGTTCTGGTCATGTCAGAGAAGGGCCTGGGAACAGCTCAGGCTTAGCATTAGGATTAACCTTTATATATTACCTGTGAAAGAAGTATCTTATTAAACACAGTTGACAACACTTTTTATAGCATGCATGTACTGCGTAGATCCTCTTCTGTATAAGATGGAAAGTAAAAAAGTCAAATCCCTGGAGACATTTTCATAAACAGGATTTGCTTCTTGTTCTAAAGAAGAGTGCATTGTTCAATGTCCTCGAAGCATAGTTTCTTGATATTTTAAAACTTTTGTCTTCTCTAACTTTTGCCTTCTTTGTCCCAGCATCATATAAACAAACAGACTAGGCAAGAGTGAAGAGAAAAACAGTTATTGCATTCCTGTGAATAAAAAACCCTTTCTCTAATGTTAACCCAGTAAGTGTATTAACTGCAAGAAGATTTATTTGTAATTTTCAGTGCTGTTTGTCAGGGAATTTTGACATAAAATGGCAATAATACAGGTTTTCAGTTATGTGTTAATCTACGAAAGTGGAGGTTTTTGGCTGACACCTCTTACTTTTTTATAATAACACATTTAAATGTTGAATTCAGTAATCCTAAGTACAGTCTGTAATTAGTCTTCTATCATTTAATAATAACTTCATTTGTAAATGGGAATCCATACGATTATGTGTAATACAGAATTCTGGAAAAAAATCATTGAGATGGAAGTGTAGGTGACACAAGTTCAGGAAAAGCTGTTAGTCACTTTCAGGGTTTCATTGAATCCCTTCAGGTAGATTTTGTTTCTGAAAACCAAGGAAATTTTGTGTAAGGAGAATTGTATCTTGTCCCACTGCTCCTCCTTGATCTTTCACTTTTTTGCTCTTCCTGAGTGAAGCATTGTCATATGCCATTGCCAAAGGTGTCTGAGCAAAGAATACTGAAGTGTATGTGTATCTTTTTGTGCATAAATATGTCATTAAGATTATTAGGAGCTATGTATACATTGGGAAAATATATCATAAGGACATATGAATCCTTTGGATTATAGTCATAATTCTTACTGGTGCCACTAGAAGTCTGAGACATTAGCCTTGTCTGTACTAGAAAATTAAACCAACTGGCAGAGATTGTGCTGGTGCTATTGCAGACACCATGCCATAAAACACTGAAAGATGAAAATGTTTGGAAAATAAAACAAATTCAAAAAATATTAAATTCTGGTAGGGGTAAATTGACAATGAATTGCAGCAAGATTTAGCTGTGTGAATCCAATTGGTGTTAATAAATGTCACGCAGTCAAAACCTTCATGCTGCTTTGAAAATGTGTTTCTGAGAAACTACCTTTGCAGGATAATGTTGTTTCAACATTTACAATAAGTGGAAGTTTTTGGGACCTAGAAGTATACAGATAAACAAACAAAGAACGCTATATATAGAGATGGTGAATGAGATTTTCAAAGTGGTGAAGAGATGGTTGATGGAAAATGTGTGACTAAGTCCTTTCATGGCTTTGACAGTCTCATTTCATATGTTTATCCTTGGGCTCCTCTGCACTGTGTTCATTCTGTAAGTCCTGATTTAGAAGTGTATGGTTTATCCAGTAGCAGCTAGTGTAAAATAGGTTGTTCCCTATTTAACTTGTTACTTTCCAAATAAAGTGTCAGCAAGCCACACTGAGAAATGATTCCAGTGCAAACACAACTTGTATGTACTAATGTTTTGACTAGTGATTGTTTTGGAAGCGCAGTTGGTCATTTTAATAGCCTAATACTTTTCAATATTCAAAAGATTTATATTTATGATTGCCATTAACATTAATTATATTGATGTATGTAAATCCTTACCTTTGGAGATGAGACTGTATCCTTTAGTATGAATGATAATGTTTCATCATTTGTTACTGGACATCATGGAATTTCAGCAGTTATGTGGGGACGTGATATATGTATATATCATGCATAGATTTTCATCTCATTGTTAAACACTTTATAGAGCTGGACACTCTATGACTTTGACTCTTGATACTTGTGTGTTAGAACTGACAGATACCAGTTGTTCAGTTAACAGCTCAGGGATTCAAGGAAATTGAGAAATTTCAGAAAGTAAAATCCTTGAACCAGTAAATTGCTGCACTTTTAATGTTGATAAAAGAATCACCAGCCCATTGATCTGGACATGAACATCTGTCCACTGATAGAAGAGGAGGAAGTTGAGAGAGTGCCTGTTGTACTAGCAAGGATGGAGAAAACTTGGGATTTTAGCCCTGAACAGTGCCCTGGTTGCAGGATGTTGCGCTTTCTGTTATAGCAGCTGAGGTGGGAATGGTGTTTTCCCATGGTAACTCAAAGGACATTCCCAAAACACGTAGCCATTGCTGGTGGCTATACCTAAGAGGCTGATGTGCTTGTGATGTGGGTGTATGGTTGCATTTAACCTTAACATTGGAAGTAATATGCTGCACCCAGTAAAACTACTTGAGTTAAACATTCACAATCCAAAAAACATGTGATATTATATACATTTTAGTATCTCTCTCATTAGGGACAAGAGAGTAAAATCTATCACTGTTTTCCACTTTGTGTTTTATTTTTCAAAATTGTTGGGAATTATCTACTAGTAAAACACACATTCTGAGCTCACCAACACTGTAGGATTTAACCTCTCCATGCACCAGAAAATCATCTTCAGAAGTGAAATCCCCTCCTGCCCAAGCTGCATGTAAGACTTTTCTCTGTTCAGTGTTCCAAAGTTAGAAATTCAAAACTTGAGGAGCCATGAACTTTCAGAGTCCTCTGAAATTTCTGAACTGGGTAAATTTCTGAAAGGAATCATGAAGTTCTTTCTTAGTTTTAGGCTCCATCCACCACAGCAGTCTGTTTTTCTACAATTCCTGGCTGCTCTATGACTGAGGGATGGTTAATTGTTACATAAAAATTTAATGAATATATTTATAGTAATGAAGTGAAAGAGTTACAATTTCAGTGATAATAGTGACAGTTAATACTCTGGAAATTATGAATTATATGGCTGTTCTTCCTGTCTGTAAGACCAGTAAGCTTTGTAAATTTATTTTAAGAACATTCAGATATGCTTCTGATCTGCTTCTGTTTCAAGATCTGCTGCATTTTACCTAGACCCCATTCTTAGGACTAAGAAACAAATATCATGGTTTGGAAAGTCATTGGAATTCAGGATAGTATTGCTGGATTTAAATGGAATTTGGATAGGACTTGCAGAACTTGAACACTTTGTAGGTTTGTTTTTGGAGATCATATGGTATTGATTGCACTTGCAGTTGTTTAGGTGGTGTTTAAATCTTGCTAATTTTGTGAGGTTTGGATCTGAAATAAAAACTTGTAAGACTAGGTAATCTTAGCTCATGTTTTCTATCTGTATCTTACTTGCATCTTATAGGTACAAAGAGGCCCTTTTAGTTTTAGGGCCTGTTTGGTAAATTGACAAATAAGTAATAAAATCACAATCCCTTAGTTTTTCAGGTAAAAGTGTTGCATTTTGGCCACCCTATGATATCCAAATTAATTTTCACATAAATAAATGAATTTAGTTGATTAGATGACGGAAGAGAGAGTCAAACCAGTCACACCAATCATTAGCCCTGATATTGTACTAGAAAAGTGAATGGAGGTTTTGTACTTAACTTGATTAGAATGGGAGCAAATTAATGCATTCCGTATTTGCTAAGATGATCACTTCTTGGATGTGCTTGGTGAAGCGGAGAGGCAAAGGACCCAGGATGCAACATGGGGGAAAGTCTGATTCAATACTAGAAAAAAAAAAATCATAGTAAGATTATTGGATCATGTTTTTGAAAGAAGTTTTGGAAACTCCATCCTTGAATAAATTCAAATCTAAACATAGCCATCAAAAACCTAATCTAACTGAAGTTTATCTGATGTCAAATTTGGCTCTGCTATGAATAAAGGTTATACTAGACGACCTCTAAAGACTCCTTGCAACTTAGGTTATCCTGTGATTATATGATCTTACCTGACCATAAGGAATAAGGGTCTTCAATTCTTTATTAGGAGGGTATTTAAAATACAGAGTAATTTGAGTTTGTTTGAAGTGATTAGTTTCTTAATTTGTTGTATTTATAATGCAGTGAAAATAGGCTCGATATGGCAATAACAATTCTAGTATTCAGTTGTATGTCTTGGTGTCAAACTTCGGTGTTTAAGTAAATGAGAAGTACCTGTGATGGCCTTGAGATTTATTATTTCATAAGTAACAATGCTGTGATACAGTGTAATATATCAGATTTTTTGAACTCATTAATATTGAAGTAAAATGTATTTCATTCAGTCAGTTTTGTAATTAATAACTAAGCAGTCATTTTGGGGCATAAAGCCTGTTATTTCTGTCTGTACAGGGAGATGAACTGCATATTTTTGGTTCTAGATGAATAATATAAAGGAACAGTAATAAGTGACTGTGTGGTTCAGGAAGCTGATAATACAATACAGAGTTTTTTGCCTCTAGGTCACATTTTGAAATTCACTGCAGGTTAGATGTGGGCAAATGTCATTATGAAATGTTTATATTAAATTTATATTAAGTGATACTGGTCTTGCTACAGCATCAGTATAAAAATGTCATGTTAATATAGAGATTGGTCCTAATTTCCACATTTTATGTTATACAAGAAGAATGAACGTTGGTGAGCATGGTACCGTGAAGACCAACATGATGGTTTTGCCAAAGTTTCCTTCAGGTCAGCTTCTCAGGGGTGCTAGCATGATAGTGCAGTGAAGTTTGCACCACTGCCTTAGCTCATACTAGACCTGATATCTTTGCAAGCTTTATAACTGACGTTAAATAAAAATGAAAAATAATATTAATTGCTTTCTTTTTGTGTAAATTAAATCTTTCTCATTGGTCAGAAAGAAGAACATTTCTTAGTGCTTTTAATTTAGTACAATTTGTCTTGAAAATAAAATTTGGGCAGCAGCAAATGGAAACTGTCTCACTTTGAATCTCGGTTTTGTCCAAGATGAAACAGTTTTCTTCTCACCTCTCATGAGCAGTTAATGCATACCTTCCTAAAGGGTATGCCAGCAGGTTTTGGATCAGACACTCCTACACTGAGTGAGACTTGCAATTCCTTGACACAGCTATGCCAGCAGCACTAGGACAGGTTTTACTGTGTCATGGGCTATTTTTTTCCCTTCCATGTGTGACCAGTGAAATCTTTGTTGTCTTGCTATGGATCTTTGCCTTTGGCAGGTCTGTAAAGGACAGCGGTAAGCGGCATTACCACTGTACTCTGATCTCAGGAACATACAGAGTGCTTAAGACCCTGGTAATGAAATGGTAGTAAAAGATTTTATTTTAGACCTTTTACTTTTTAATATACTTCCTTATCATCTTGTCTTTCTTCAAACACAGCCCTATCTTGCATGTAATCTCAACTCAGATGGATTTTTTAATGCTGTGGTGATCTGGGACTTGTTCTTACAAGTTGCTGAATGCCCTACAGCTCTCATTAAAGTTGCTGAAAGTCATTCTTTTACATATAGGCTCTTTATAATGGTAGGTTCAAGCAAAGGCAGCAGTGTATCCCTTCCACCTGGATTGCCAGTAGTACAGTAAAAGAAAAGGAAAAAGGAAAATTTTCTACTTAATACAACAGCCAGTTTCGGCCAGACAAATATCCCTTACAGAAATGAATGTTGTAAAGAAATAAAATTGAAAATATTATGAAATGCAGAAGGAAGATAATTGTAAACCAGTTATTTATGTTGAGAGTTAATCTTGAATAATCACACTTGGTTCTTTCACAGGTCTCTCCAAAGGGGGTTGATAGTTGATAGAAAGGTGGGGTTTTTTGTTTTTTTTTTTTTTAGTTTCATCAGTACAGAAGTTTTGTCTGAGAGTATGTATAAATATATATAAAGGGTATATGCTTGACAATGAGCCCAATGGAATTCTCTTAGGAGGGTTTTGACACACACCAAAGAAGCTACAGATATAGCAAAGTAGAATAATACTTAGGAGATGAAGCATGAGCAGAAAGATCCTGAAATGCTTTTATAGTTAAGGAGATTATGTGGGAGCATGGGATGAAAAGGATAGAAAGGTGCGTTTAGATGAGTGTAAAAAAAGTGGAATGTGGAAGCCCTCTTCATCAGAGATGAAAGTTGCCTCTTTGTGTGGGAGGAATTCCTGCCTAAGGTTTCGCTGAAAAGAAGATCTTAAGGAAAAGATTTTTATTTATCTTTTCTAACATACTGCTGCTGCTATTAGGCCAGTTTCTCACTATTCTGTTGTAAAGTTACTGTGTTAGTGTCAGACCCTTTGAATAAAAAATGCCAGGGGAGCAAAATCATATGATGAAGATAATATTTTCGAGGGAGATTGCAATGACTGGCGTGTTGAGCCTTGGATACTCTGTGTTGTCCTGGGAATGCTGCAGCTTTATTGCCCTGTTGGCAGTTCCTGGAATCACCTGTGAGCAAAGTGCTCCTGGAGCTTAGGAGCATGCACGTGAAGCTCAGCACAAGCCACAGTAGAAATGAGTAGACATGTAAATCTGTAGCTGATATTGTGCATACTTAGAAAACCAAACCAAACCAACCAAACGAAACAAAACAACAAAAACCAACCAACGAAACAAACAACCCCCCCAAAAAAACCCTAACAACAAACAAACATCCCTCCCCCCCAAAAAAGCAACAACCCCCCAAAAAAACNAACAACAAAACCCAAAACCCTCCCAGTTAAGTGCACCTTCTTAGATGGACTGAAAAGAGCTCCTAAATGCATTTTGGAAACAGAATTCTGTTAAAATGGAATGGATAGAAAAACATTCTTCTGAAAGTTTAGTCTCTGCAATCAATGAATAAGAAGGTGAAGAATTCTAAAGCTGGAAACTGTAGTGCATTATAATACAGGAATAACATCACAACAATATATAGTTTTGCCTCTGCTGGTGAGCTGTTTATTTTTCCTGCAAAAAGCTTGCTGTATCTTGCTATTGCAGAGTAAGCAGGGTGTTTAATTTCTCTAATATGTATTTGTTTCATTAATTAAGTAGACATCACCAGGGTAAGTGTGTTTATATTTTAACTGGAACAGAAGCCTTGCTGCTCCTACTGATTGAATAATTTGCATCATAGAAACCTGAAAAGCCTCTCTGTCCTCTAATGCAGATGGAGCTACTCAGAATACTGAAGATAGATGATCTTCTCATGGAGATCCCCTGAGCTATTGAAGATTCTTTAATCAGGTTATAGTCAGTGAGCTGTACGTTTGTAAAATACTTGTTCTAGTGTACCCACCAACATGGGCATTCAGGAAGCCTAAAAAAATGCCCAAATTTGGAAGACATTTTTCTTAATTACCTCTGTTTCCAGTTCTTATGTTGGTTACAGTCACTGATTTGTGCTCAGCCTCATTCTTCTTCTGATAAACCATTTCTGTTCACATCAACAGGAAGTCTTGGCTCCAATGCCTAGCTGTGAAATGATACACTATTTCCATTTTCACATTCATCTTTCTTTTTTTCTGGAGCCAAAGGATTTGCTCCCAACTTTCCTCCCAGTTATTTCAGAACAACTTCCAAATTCTGATCTTCAACTGTTTATCATAGTAAAATTCAGACCCTGTTCCCCTAACCAGTCAAGACTGTTAAAATTCACTTGTGGCTGTAAATGGGCCCTGTCCGTTGTTCTTAATGGAGTGATTTGGAACTATGCAACATAAGCTTTCTTTAGTTGTGTAGTTGTCACAGTTATTTGTGGTTCTTCACATAATGTTGGCTGCGCAGATTATGAAAAGGTCTGGTTAGTTCAGAAAAGAAGGGAATGTGAACCAGTGATAACAGATAGATGAACTAGTAATGTCATTTACTGTAATGCAATTATTAGAGCACTTGCAGTGGGAGTGTTAGGAGGGACTGTAAAAAAGGCTTCCAAGCCTGGATTTATAATGAAAAATTAGACATATGACTGGCAGTACCTTATATCGAAACTTCATTTAAATGTCAGAAATCTGTTTAAGTACACTGAAATATATAAGATGCCAGAAATTGCTTTAAGTTGTATATTACTAATGTATAATTTAGTTGTAGTGGTTTGATGAAAGCCAAAGCTAACGGGGTTGTGCCAGAAGTAAGCACAAAGTGCCAAAATTTATTTAAATTGGATTAAATTACGAAGCCCTTCATTTCTCTCATTTCTCATATTTTTTTACCATGAGTTAGACATCATGAAGATAAATGTGTTTACATTTTAATTGCAACCAGTTACATTTGTTACAATGTTACAACTATTAGTACAACTGTAATCAATTGAATGTACTGATGACTCTTTCAAAGTGTAGCCTGTGCAGCTGAGATGTGATGTGCTGCCTTGCACAGTGATAATGCAGGGTGTGAAACAGCCTCACCAGGAAGATATTGACACCCATCACAGAGGTACATGAACCTTATTGCTTGTTCTGTTGTGGGACAGGTGCTAAATCTGTATCCACCCTGATCTGCTGCAATTTTCTATACACCCTGCATTTTTAAAAGAAATGTAATTCATGATGTTTGGAAAGCGATACTGCCTGTAACCTCTTCTGGTAACATTTAACAAGCCTAGGTCATCGGGAGTAGGGGGAGGGAGAAAGTGATGTCAAATACTTGCATTGCAATTTTTGTATCCATGAAAGGTTCTGGGTTTCAGTGTTTAAAGTCAGTATGTGATACTTACTTGCACTGAAAGCTGAGGAATTGTTTGTGCAGTGCCTTGTGGCCAAAAGGGTGTCCAGTTTACCCAAGATCTCACTGAACTGAGATTCTGGTATATTCGTTGCAGTTGTATTAATTTAATTACTTATTATATAGCTGTATTTTGTGTTTTGTTCTTTTGGCCTATCTGACCTGTGAAATTCTTGGCCACATGAATTTCGTAGTTTTTGCTGAGATTTCTAGGCTGGACTGTGCGTGGTCCACATGCCAGTCATGCTGGAGGGCTCCAGTACTGCTGGGGTTTCACTGTGTGTGAAGCTGTTGAGAAGCTGAAGTAAATAATGCCCCAAATTCAGGGCTGAGTTTGCCCTTTACAAGATCATTTGAAGCACACTGCAGCTGAGGTTGGCTCTGGATTAGGATGTGTGTCTGATGCGCAACCTGCCTCAAGCACTTACAAACAAAACCAGGTAATAGAGTCAGAAAAAGAAGCATGCAAATGTTTTGCTTTACGCTCTACAGCAAGTCTCTGGAGTCGTAGTTCAGGCTGGTTTGATGGCTGGTGATTCTGCATGTTTCTGCACACAGTTATGATAATTCTTTTTTTTATATTGGCCACATGTGACTGAGCATATTAACACTTTGACAGGCAAGTTCACTGTATTCAGGTGGGCTTATAATTTGGAGAACATATTTCTTTTTAATTATGTACTGTTTGCAAAGTGGTTTAGAGGTGGTAAAATATATTGCAAAGACAAAAATCTCTTTCTGTTTCAGGAGGAGCATAGTAACTATGGATTCTCTCTGGAAAGATTATTTTCAGGAGCTGACGGATTTGAGTTGATCCCTACACAATTAGCTCTCCAGCAGAATGAGATTTGCAAGTACCTACATTCTTTGGGGATTCCCCCTTGTGTTGTTACCTCTTGCCACAAGCACTTGGGGAAGACAAGAGTCAGTCTCTCAAGGACTCTCCGGAGAACAGGAAAATAAACAAGTATCCCCAAAAGACTGGAACTGGTCATCTGTATACATGGAAGGGACAGTTTCAAGTCAGGGGGGAGTTTTGGTTCTACTGATAGAAACACTGTTCAATTTGTACTAAAAGGACCGTGAGTTCATGATTTTCTTACGATATTTGTCAACTCATTTGCTCAATCCAATTTTTAGTGACTGGAATTGGCTAAAAAATTACAGGATATTCACTGCACTGGGAAGAAGAAATCCAAATCTTCTGGGTGGCAAACCCTAATTGTTGCATTTTCTCTGAATGAAAAATGCACATCAAATCCCAACCGTCTAGGCAGAAGAGTAATTTCCAAGGCAGCCCATTCACATTCAATTCTCTTCCCCTAAAAGTGAAGCAATAAATTGTGCTGGTGTTTAAGGGGTAATCTCTGTGACTTTAAAGAATATAAACTATCAGAGGCACACCAGTCTGACTTTGCTAAATGCTGAGCACCTCCTCTATCCGAGCAAGTAACCTCATCTCCCACAGAGAACAGCAGGAGCTACAGGTACTGGCATGCTCACTCCGTGGCATCACTGCTCAGAGGGATCGAGCTGTAGCTGAGGCAGCTGTGCTGCTGCCTGGGCTTGGTAAGTACAAGTACTATTAGAGGGTGCCATTAGATGAAATCACAGAACCATTAGGAAGCCTGCAAAAATGAGTACCCTCTTCTAATTGGAGAAGTGTTGTGGTTGGGAATATACCCACTGGACGTCCTCAAGGGAAGATTTCTTTCACACATAGTGACTCTATCAGGGTTACCAGCCAGCATTTCACCAGCATGAGACTTAGCTTTGTAACATTTCATGGATCCCTACATCGTGCTGAGTAGTGCTGGTTATCTATTATTAATATGCTCACATTTTTTGCTAGACTAAAAGTATATTATTTTCTTATTAAATCTTCCATTACTTTAAGATGCTTTTAAGGTCTGCTCTGCTCTCATTCTATTAGTTGGGAACAAAAGCTTTTCAAATGTCAGAAGTTAATATATGCTGGTATCTGAATAAGCAAGAAAATACATGAGATTCTGAGGCCGTTTTCTTATATAATGATGCCTTTACGCCTCGTACATTGTTTATATAAAATACTCCCCTTTTTTCTATGTGCATGCATATTCATACACAATTCCAGTTTTGCATTAGAAATATTGGCTGCATGACAATGTGAGACTTTATCCTATAACGGTTATTATTTGGCATGCATAAAGAATTCAAAGAGCTCTTCAGCTAGAGAAGTAGTATTGTGTTTGCTTACACAAGTTGATGGAGGCAGTGACATGTTTATTCTGCTTGGAGGTGGCCAGAGGGAAGCCAGTGTGCACCTAGGAACTGTGAAGTTAGCAGAGAGAGTTAGAGCGGTATCATGGCAGAGAAGTACACCAACAGAACCTCAGTGCTGCATTAATAACTTGCTGATAATGGCCAGGGTCATCTGGAATGGTTTTGCCTTTGTTCCCCCATGCCTGAGGCTCAGCACAGGAGTAGATTTTCAGAACTGTGTTGGAAATTGCATCACAGTTTCTAGAGTTCCCCTGCAAATCCCTTGCTGTTTTGATTTTTGGAGTTCTGTTTCCTAAAACTGTATACAGGACCTAGTGTAGAATAAAATTTCCCGTAATTATTTAGTTGATGTAGGCCTAATTTTAAATGCACCATTTCTATTCTGTTAATTTCCAGATTAATTTTTACCTTACTGGTAATAATCCTAATACAGGCATTGAATCTTACCAATAACCCCTCCTGCTTAGTTGGTCTGTTTATTTCTTGTCCTCCTTGCAAGTTATTTTTAATCTTTAGGGAACTTGGAACTATTTCTCAGACCTGTGCTCAAAAGTGAGTTTGTAGCCTTTTATTGCCATGGCTGCTAGTAGACCTTGCTTGAGGCCATAGAGAAGTTGGGATAAAGCCAGGGAAAAAACTCAGGCTCATGTCTTAAGCACAAGATAGCTATTCATCTTTTATAAACCTTTCTTGTCTGATGCTTTCAAATTCTCAGAAAAGATGGCCCATTAATTGAAGTGTTCATACTTTTTCATAGCACAAATATAGATTTTTCCTTGTGAATTTTGGTCATTTCATGCTGGTCTCTTTACAAGCAGCAAGTTGTGTGGTGATGGTCCAAATGAGGTCAGTATCACTTTCTTTTTCTATTATTAGATCATTCAAAACTCACTTTCTCTGGCTCTCTACCCTCAGTAAATCATTAACATTGGTGGAGGTTTGGTCATTTATACTTGCTGAATATCAGTTTTAAAAGATAACAGCTTAACTTGATATTGTATTCTTCACATATTTGAAAAAATTGCTTTGATATTAAATGTATATTTAAAAATATTTCTTACCTCTATGTTTCAATAAAATGCTTTGTAGAGTTTGAGATTATAATGATGTCACTAGTAGTTTCTCATACCATCAGCATGTCTTCTTGAGGGGGTTTGTGTCTCCATCCACTCTGTCTTCCTTCATCCTTGTCCTATTTTGGAAAGTGTAAAGGTTTTTTGCAGAAGGCTATTGTTACAGGGAAGACTCGGATAGTCTGTAACTTCTGCCTCTCCAGAACATGTTTTTATATCTCCTTTGAAGTAGCATAGAGGGGTGATGATAAGGAAGTTGAAAATATGGCCAGCATACACACAAGTATGTTCAGGAAATATCGCCTTCTTTAATATGGAAGGAAAAAAAAACCCAAAAATGATGGGATCCAAAACCTTTTGGAGATCAGTGAAATATGTTCATACTGATTTTAGGTTTTGTATTCAGCCATGCACAGTTTTCTTCCTTTTGTTTTCATTTTTTTTCAGATGATTAGCTGTGCTTTATTAGAGTTGCTGCAAGAGGCAAGATTCTCTCTGGAGAAGAGAGAATCCCCTGCTGTGGTTTATTGAAAATCTTAATCATAACATTGCATTAACAGAATTCTTCACATATAGCACTTTTACTTGACAGGGTAGAAACTTTATTGTGCCTGGAATTGTTGTCTAAAGACCTTTCCAGAGGTGTCAGGAGAGATGCATTACTAATGCTGTTCACCTTTCAGAAGAAAGGAAGAGTTGTGAGCAAAAGCTGTAACTCAGGGCTGGAACCAATGCATTCTACATCCTCATGCTAAAGTAATGGTATTAGGTAAGAAAATATAATAAACTGTCACCTTTCTGATAATGTAAGACAAGATTCTTGAAATACGTATGAGTTCTTCTCTTGAGGAGTCGTAAGAACTCAGGCAGGGGGAATATCACAAAATCACAGAATTGTTTGGGTTGGAAGGGACCTCTGGAGGACATCTCATCCAACCACCTGCCAAGGTAGGGTCACCTAGGAGAGGTTACACAGGAACACATTCAGGTGGGTTTTGAAACCCTCCGGAGGGGGACACTCTGTGACCTCCGAGGGTGTCCTGTATCAACAAGAAAAGCAAACCCTTTTTTAAAGATGCTTTCAGATACAGGTGCACTTTTTCATTTATGCAGGTGAAGAAAGCCTTGGCTTAGTTGTATTCCCTTTGAAAGAAAAGAGAAATACTCTCACTAAATTTTGTGGCATAAAGGTTTGAATTCTGGTTTGAATGGTGCACATTTTTCCCCATTATCTCTCATTGAGGAATTATTTTCACATGCAAAGTATATATGCTATAGGGGTTAAACACTGCTCCATCTTTACTTTTCTATGAAAACAAGAAATTTCCTAGGGATTAGGGGTCCTTTTATAGGGGTGTTTGATTAAGAATGTATTGTTTGTACAGTTGATTCTGTCTGGAGGCAGATGATCTCTTGTGGCTGCATTCAACCCTGATTTCAGAAATGGCTGAAAGGAAAAGTGCACAGGCTGAATTTAAACTCACAAAGGACTTGCAACGTAGAGTCAGATCTAAAGATCATGTAACAAAAACTTTGTAGTGATACATGTTGCTTAGGTTTTTTCTAATTTGTGGGCTGCAGTTTTAGCACTATTGGCATAGCTTCATTACAGGAGCCTTTTGGTTTTTTGACATATGTCAACAGGATTTTCTTTTTTCCTATAGGCTGACACCTCTTTCAATGTAAAAACTCGGCTAATTCAGCTTTCATCTATCCACTGATGTCCCTGTCAGGAGCTTTGCCATCCTAGAGCAGATAGCTGTGGTGTTAAAGCTTTCATGTGAGCTAATAGAAGTACAGGGAAGTTATGGCACAATTTTGTGATATAAACTGGATAGTACCTGCTTATGCAAAAGTGAGAAACATATTCGACTGCTATCAATTCTAACAAATGAATGGTGCCTATGCTACTATTGCATGCAGAGTTTTGAGGCAGCTCTTTTTCCTTTAAAAACAGTGAGTTAAATAGTATGTTTTGAAGAGTGAGAATCTCATTAATGGCAAGCAGAAAATTGTGTGCAACATTTGAACACTGATTATCAGAAAGACCTTTTGTTAATTATGAATTAGTCCAAATATATTTGTTTTATGCATGTATTTTGTTGCTTTAAAAATAGTTGTCAAGGGTTCTAATAATGACAGAAAATAAACAGTTGAAAGGATGGGAATGAGGGCAATGGCGAGAGAAAAGAATACATGTCTGCTTTTGCGTGTGAGGATCTTGTTTCTGTTGCTGTATCATTCCAGACTTACTCTTCAAATATCATCTGACCTCTGATAAACATATTCATCCCTGGGTTGCTCCTCATTGCTCAGATTCTAAGTAAAACAAGTAAGCCTGCTGGGGTCATCTTTTCTGCTTCTTTGTCTTTGATCTGGAGAGCTTGCAGTTTCTCACAAACTTGACAAAAGGCGCATTTCCCTAGAATATCTGCTGGTGACTTAGAAATGCATTTTCTCAGTCTTGGATTTTATAATAGTTTTCTTCCATATACGTGTTCTTCTGTAGCTAATTACTGGATGTACAAGGATTATGATGCCTTAGACTGCCCAAAGCCATTTACTGAGGGGATATTTTTCATATTGAATCATATTTCATCACATTTCATATTGAATCATTCCAGTCAACATGAGTCTGTGAAAGGCAGGTGCTGCTGACCAATCTGATCTTCCTTTATGATGAGGTGACTCACCTAGTGGATGAAGGAAAGACTTTGCATGTTTTTTACCTGAAGTTTAATAAAGCTTTTGACGCCATTTCCCGCAGCGTTCTCCTAGAGACTGGCTGCCTGGGGCTTGAATATGTGCACCTTTTGCTGGGTAAAAGACTGTCTAGATGGCCGGGCCCAGGGAGTGCTGGTGAATGGAGTTAAATCCAGCTGGCAGCCAGTCACAAGTGGTGTTGCCCAGGGCTCAATTTTAGTGCCTGACTTGTTTAATAATGTTATCAACTGGGTGAGATGATTGAGGGCACCCTCAGTCAGTTTGCAGATGACACCAAGTTTTGCAGGAATTTTTGATCTGCTGGAGGCAAGAAGGCTCTGCAGAGGATCTGGACAGGCTGGATTGA
>WEKY01012167.1:0-40287 GCA_013390045.1 Picathartes gymnocephalus
CCAACATCCGGGCGCTCGGGTCGGCGGCTGCTCTCCCCCCGCCACCCCGCGCCAGCTGCGGGCCCGTCTGTGCGCGGCGGCTCCCGTGGGTCGCTCACCCCGCCTGGGTGCTTCCCGCAGCCGGACCCCTGGCCCGGGACAGCCCGGGGCCCGCGGGTGCGTCCCCCCGGCACGCTGGCACGTCGGGAGCTCCGGAGCGGGGACTTGCGTAACGCCGTGTTGTGACCGGAGCGGCGCAGGGGAAATCGGGGAAGGACAATGCCGCCGCGGCCGCCGCCACCTCCGGGGCTCTTTCTCCGGTCCCCACCGCCCCCCTGCAGCTGCTGTCTTCGGGAATACGGCGGGAAGGCGCTCACCGCCGTTGGCGGACTCCCCAACCACTTCCCGCCTGCCATCACGAATGGCGCGTCCTCACGGAGGGTCATGGCGTTGTCTCAGATGTTCATGGTGGCCAGTGTCACCAGTGACAAGCCAGGCTGTGACCGCGGCAGGAGCGGGTAGCCCTGCCCGTCCAAATCTCGCACCGGGAACCAGTGTGTTTGCAGACTGGCTCTGTTAAAACCCAGCTCGACGCTGGTGGAACACGGTTTTCTCCGAGGGTCTGCATCCAGTGCTGCACGAGTGCTTTGCCCGGTGCCTTTGGGTGGATTTTTAGGGAGAGGTCCTGGCTCTGCCACCGGGTGGAGGGACACTGGTTGCTGAGTGACCCAGCCATGGGACAAGGAGCTGGGTTTTAGCCAAATTGGAGGGAGGATCCTGCTGAGGATCCCATACTTCCCAGCTGGACTGATGGCAGTGGGAGCTTTGTAGTCCCCAAAGCCACCATGACTGGGTGGTTGTGCTGTGCTGAGCAGCTGCAGATCCCGACCAGGCTCCCGGCCTATCCTGGTGCAGGTGTCCAGGTGCAATAGACGGTGAGGAGCCCCCTCCTCATCTGGGTGACTTTTTGGTTCCTAGCAGTCCCCTCCCCTGGAGGACTACCAGGGTGGCACTGGAGGCAGCCAGTGTGGAGGCAAAGGTCGCAGTGAAGGGGACCTGGCAGTGATCCCGGATCCTGTCATGGCAGCTCATCCCTGCTCCCACCCAATGCAGCGATGCCCAGCGAGCTCCCTGTGCCTCCAGCAGGTGCTTCTTTCACCACCAGCAGTGGGAAGGGGAGCTGGCAGTGCTTCAATGGCTTGCCCACTGCCTTGCCAGGCAAGAAATGTTAGGGACATTTGGAGGCGAGAGCGAGGAAAGAAGGCACAGCAGGAGGATGAGGAGACCGGACAGCAATTTTCCATTTACCCCTTGTCAGGATCTTCATCTGTGGGAGTGGACGTGGCTGCTGCTCAGTATTGCCCCCTTCTCTGTGCCTGTGGGGAGGCAGGAGGATGCTGCCTGCTCCTGCACAGCTGGCCAGATGCAGGGATACATCCTCCCTTGGTGGGCACAAATGGCTGGTGCTGGGTGCAAGCAATTTAGTAACATAATTACTATACTTTACCTTTTTTATCACCCCCCCCTTAACCTTTGTTGGTGTTTTTAGGTCTGGGCAGTGACCTGGCAGGCTGGCCACGATGTCTCTTCACGGCACAAGAGTTGCTGCCCTCCTTGCTTGGGTAAGTCCCGCCTCCTCTGCTGGAGCTCGCTGCATAGATGGGACGTGCTGCTGCCAGCACTGGCAGCTTCGGGGCACCATGCTGGGGCTGGTCACAGGAGGGATTGTGGCTGGGGCAGGTCCTAGGGTAGCCCAGTTCCTACTGTTCCCAGGCAGGTGGGTGTTTGCAGGCTTGCTCACCGTTCCTGTTGAGTAACCAGAAATGCTGGAATGGCTTGGTCTGGTCATGGAAACTGCCTGGGAGATGGAGCTGAGCCTGAAGCAGGCAGCAGCTGTACTGTAAGGGGGTTGTTGGATCTGTCTCACAAAGCACTGCTGTGTCCAAGCAAAAACTCATAGAATGATTTGGGTTAGAAGGGACCTTAAAGCTCATTCAACTTGAATGCCCTGCCATGGGCAGGGTCACCTTCCACTAGACCAGGTTGCTCCAAACCCTGTCCAGCCTGCCCTTGAACACTTCCAGGGATGGGGCAGCCACAGCTTCTCTGGATAACCTGTGCCAGGGCTTCACCACCCTCTCAAGGAAGAATTTCTGCCCAGTACCCCATCTAACCCTGTCCTGTCAGTGGAAAGCTATTTCCTCTTGTCCTGTCACTCCAGACTCTTGTCCAAAGTCTCTCTCCAGTTGTCTTGGAGCCCCTTTAGGCACTGGCAGGGGTTCTAAGGTGTCCCTGGAGCCTTCTTTTCTCCAGGCTGAACATGCCCAGGTGTCTCAGCCTCTCTAGAGAAGAGGGGCTCCAGCAGCATGACAAAATGGGACATGTGCCAGACTCCCAGATGTGGCGCTGTGGGGATCATGTTCATCTGTTCCCTGGGCAGGGGTGGATTTACTTTCACACCCTCACCAGTCTTGCTGTCCCCTGCCAGGACTGGAAGTGGTGGGTGGCACAGCACAGTGTTTTCTTGGCTTTTGCCTTCTGACTGTCCCACCCCATTTCTAGGTGAACAGCACAAAGGTTTGTCCTGACCCCCTCAATAATCTGTCCCAGCTCCAGGACTGTAGTGTCTTCATCAGAATTATCCACAAAATGTGAGTATGGAGGTCTGTGTGCACATTTCAAACCATGCTGCTGGGTCTGGGCTGCCTCCTGGAGCCATGGCCTTGGCCCCCAGGAGCTAAGGAGCTCTCTTCTTGGGCAGGGTGGGAGTGGGGGTCTTGGGGTATGTATTCCTCCTCTGGCATATGAAATGCTGGGATCTCCATCTTCTCTCTGCCACTGCACAGCCGGGGTCTGCCTGCAGAGCCCTGGGCAGAGCTGTTGGGTTCCACAGGACTGCCCAGGGAGTGTTCTGGTCAGAGTTCCTGTCATTTGAGACTTGTTATCACATCTGGCACTTTACATCTGGGTTTGCTCCTGGCGTTGAAGAAAAGACCTGAGTGCTGCTGCCTGCGGCACAGGGGTTCCTGCAGCTCCACAGGAGATTATTAATTTCTGTTGATGCTGCTCTGGTGAGGGAACAGCCCAGCAAGTTTCCCTGAGTGGCAGCCTTGGGATCCTGAGGAAGCCTTGTATCTGGAAAGCAGTGTAAAGAATGACAGTTTCTCTCTCATGAAGTGCTTCTTTTGCCTGGGGATGTCAGGCTGCTGCTGAGTATAGTGTGGTCAGGATGGAGCCTATTTGCTCCATCCTGGGACCTGAGGTGGCTGGACAGGGGTGGGAGGAATGCCTCCGGGAATTGTGTTTGTTGCCTGGGAGGAAAGGGCAACTAAAATCTACAGGCCATAATGGGCATCAGAGGTGGGACAAAGCCTGGTGGTTAAGGAGCTGACAAAACAAATTGAGAGGGCATGAGGCTGCCATGCATTGCTTTCAAACCCTTCCGGTGGGAGGCTCACTGGGAGCCTGTCTGCTATAATTACCTTCTGCACGGGGTAAGGAGAGCCTGCTTGGAGCAGGGATGTGCCTGCAGTGGGTGGGGAGGAAGGAGCTGCCTGCACCGCAGATATATTTAGTCAGACCTGGTTAATCTCCTGGGTCTGTGCTCTAGCTTGGATTAGTAGGGATCCCGGTGGCGTGTGCTCTCTAAAGAGGCCTGGCCATTGCTTGATAAAGTGGGGTGGCAGCAGGGCAGCCACCACAGCAGCTGGCTGATCTGAGGAGCTCCCAGTGACACCAGGGGAAGTCTGTGAGGAGGAGAAAATCCTCATGGCAGCCCCTGTCCCAGGCCAGGGACCTGTTTTTGGCACCTTGGGAGTAAGTGACAGTAGTGAAGCAGTGCTGGTCAAGCATGATTAGTGTGGGTTTTGGGCATGCTGTTTCTGAGCTGCAGTTGGATTCAATGACCCTTGTGGGTCCCTTCCAACTCAGGATATTCCAGGAACTGGTGGCTGCTCAGGAAGAGTAGTCGCAAGTAAGTGCAAGAGGAAGCTTCAGCCTCCTCAAAATCCAGTAAGAAAAGCCCAAGGCTCCATGCATGGACTGGCCCCTGTGTGCTTCCCGGCTGCTGGGGCCACCACAAGCTCCCTGTGCTGTGCCGGATGCTGGAGCTGGCAGGCAGAGGAGGAAGCACTGGAGGGGTGTTGGCTGCCCAGCTCCAGCTGTTCTCCCGGCAGAGAGATTCCGGGGGAGTCCACTCCCGTGCATGGCGCAGTTGGCGCTGGCTCTGCTGGCCCTGGTGCGGGGGCGGAATGCAGAGCAGCGCCCCAGAGGCAGCCCCTGGCTCAGCGAACACCATTGCACAAAACTCGGCATTGGTCTAATCCCTCCAGAAAGAGTTAACGCAAATCCTGCACTCTTCCAGCCACGGGAGCAAGGAAGGGGAGTCTGTGCTGGAGCAGCCACTGCCCGAGAGGATCTCCTTCGTCCATGGTTTCCTGCAGAGTAAGACCCTCCGCTGGTGCTGGGGAAAGCAACTGCCCCTGCTCGGTGCCCCTGACCCCTGAGGGGGTCTGGTCTGCTGTCTGCAGCTTCCCCCTCCACAAAGTGACCCCCCCCACCCCGCATCAGCAGCTTTCCCGGAGCAGCCTGTGGAAGGGAAAGCTTCCTGATGGGAAACTTCCAGATGGAAATCCTTGCCAGAGCCTGGGTTCAGAGCAAAGGAGGTCCTAGGTGTGAAGGGCAGGGGTGCCAGTAGCTGCTCTGGTGATGCTGCCTTGGAGCAGTTTTCCTAGTTGGGTACCTGGACTCAAGCTGTTCAAATCCCAGTGGAAAACCTTCACCCAAGCAGAAATCCTGGGAGGGG
Organism: Picathartes gymnocephalus; assembly: GCA_013390045.1. Taxonomy (NCBI): domain Eukaryota; kingdom Metazoa; phylum Chordata; class Aves; order Passeriformes; family Picathartidae; genus Picathartes; species Picathartes gymnocephalus. Next base: position 4,784 of record WEKY01012167.1, read on the forward strand.
AAATGGGAGGTATCTCACACTCCTGCTCAGCGTTTCTTGGAGGGAAAATACCGTATCCCACCCTCCAGAGATGGAACTCTCTGTTTGTGCTGATGTTGGAGGGGAGATGCCAAGGTGAGGAGGCTGGGATTTAGGGAGGGGAATGAAAGTAGGTCAGAATTAATGGCCAAGGCTGACCACTGGGATCTCAGCTCTGGAGTCCATCCTGCCCCATGTCCCTTCTCCTTGGGGATGCATTACAGTGCCCTCCTGGCCACAAATGTCACCTCAGGGGAGGCAGCGTGCCCAGTGGCTCCTGTATGACTGGGAATTCTGCTTCATGTTGCAGAGCACTGCAGGCACAAATTGGCTGCAGAGAACCTGGTCTCTGCGCAGAAACTCCTGGATGGAGAGGAGCTGGCGCTGGCCAAGGTAACTGCATGGCATGTTTTAGTCCCAGACAGCAGCAATGTGCTTGTGACTGGCCTGGGGTTAGTGATGCTTTTCCTGCCTTGCTCAGGTGGCCGTGCTGCTCCTGTATCACACCTCCATGAGCTGCAAGACCCCTGGGAACTGGAATGAATTTGACTACAAGACCCAGGTAATCCCTCCTCTGTGTCTGGGTTGCTGGGGGAAGCAGTGGTGCCTTTGGGGGGAGGTGCTCTGAGATTTGCCCTCCTGGGTCCCATTGAAAGACAGTGTGGAGGGGGCACTGTGGTGCTCACTGGTGGTTTTGGGCTGTCAGAAGCTTGTGGCAGCAAGCGTGGGCACCAGCACAGCCAGGCAGGGAGCTGCCCACCTGCTGTGGTTGCTGCCTGTGACCTGCAGCAGAGCCGCTAACTCTGCAGCTCCTCCAACACAGGTTGAACTGGCATCAATCCTCAAATTTGTGCTGGACAATGAGGAGTGCCTGAATGAGAATCTGGAGCCATTTCTGCAGAAGAAAGGTAAGTGCTGGGCCCTGGCTTTTCCTCCTGTTTATGCTGCTGTAGCTGCCCAGCCATAAAGGCAGCTGCACCACCCAGCTGCCCTCAGCTACAAAACAGTGCCCTGTAAACTCCAAGAAAAGTAGGGCTGTCTTAGACCTTCTGGCTCTTCCTACTCAGCAGTACCTCAGCCTTTCCCTGGAGGAGTGAAGCAGGTGGGATGCTGACAGTCTCGTGAGAGCAGAATGCTGGGGAAGGACTGTGGAGCAGGAGGGATGGGGATGTACGGCAGGTTTATGGCTTCCTCCACTGGGCTGTTCCATCTCTACTGGAAGTTGTGGTTCCCATGCCCCTGAGATTTCAGCTGCTCAGCCCCTCAGGTATTAAAGATCACAGTCTTCTTCCTTTTTATTTCCAGCAGAGCTGTCCCCATCCAGTACATCCACTAGCAGCTCCGAGGAGCATTCCCCACCATTCTCTCTCCTGCACAAGCGAGAGGTGCGTTTCCTGGAGCTGCAGAGGATCTCCTCCTTCCCCAGCACCAAGTACGTGCCCTGCCTCCTGGCTGCCAGGGGAAATGAGGAAAGGGGGCAGTGGATAGGGTGGCTTTTGGGACCTGCAGATGTAGCCAGGCTGCATGCTGACTCCCCAGAATGCCTTGTTCTGCCTTGGTACTGTCCTGCTGCACATGGCTCAGGCACAGTGTGGGGATGGATGGTGGGGATGAGCTCAGGCTCTAACTCATTTTAGAATCATGGAATCATTCAGGTTGGAAAAGCCCTCTGAGACCATCCAGTCCAACTTGTCCCCTGGCACTGCCAAGGCCACCACTAAACCATGTCACCAAGTGTCACATCTACATGGTTTTTTTCAATCACTCCAACCATGGGAACTCCACCACTGTCCTGGGTAGCCTGTGCCATGTCTGGACAACCCTTTTAGGGAAGGAATTTTACCAGCATCCAACCTAAACTTCCTCTGGCACAACCTGAGATCATTTCCTCTTGTCTTGTCCCTTGTTACCTGGGAAAAGAGACGAACACTCACCTGGCTCTATCCTCCTTTCAGGGAGTTGCAGAGAGTGAGAAGGTCCTCCCCTGAGCGCCCCCCAGCTCCCTCAGCTGCTCCTCATCAGACTCATGCTCCAGACTCTTCCCCACCTCTGTTGCCCTTCTCTGGACACACTCCACCACCTCAATGTCTTTCTTGTGGGGGGTCCAGGACAACCCAGGATTGGAGGTGCCTCACCAGTGCCCAGCACAGTGGGGCAGTCACTGCTTCAACCCTGTGGGGTAACACAAGCGAGGATGCCCTTGGCTACCTGGGCATGCTGGTGGTGGTTTTTGCCCAGCACTTAGAGGTTGGCATTAGTACAGTCAAGAGGAGGAGCATGGCCTTTCTGCTCAAGTGATGTGGCATCAAAGTTATTCCTGTGAACCTGATGTCAAAATGATTTTGGTTTTATATTTTCTTCATATATATATGTAGCCCTTTAGACTATTATTGTATAGTTATTTCGTTCCTAGCTGTCTCCAGTATTTTTCCGATCCTGATAGACAGAAAGACAAAACACATTCCAAAGACCCGATCCTAATCTTGGTTCTTCTGGGAACCAAGGACGAGCCACCCTCTCAAGACACTTTCCCATAAACAACCAGCAAAAGAGGGGCTCTGGAAGAGGGTTGAAGCAGAAGGGGGAGGACGTGATGCCTTAAAAATCTAGGAACGAAACAACACACATACGAGACAATTTTAATATAGGAGGCGATATAAAAGCTGGTCTTTAATTGGAGGCCAGTTTTTTATTACCTCCTTTATTGAAATTGTCTCGTATGTGTGTTGCTTTGTTCCTGGATTTTTAGGGCATCAGTTCCTTGGGGAGCCAAGGCAGGAGAACTTGTCCCAGAGATGGGCGTAGCAGAGTGGGTCTGGTTGTTGTGTGGGGCCTGCACTGGCTCAGGATAATCCAGCTCTGTGTGTGCCTCCCTGCAGCCTGCCCAGCACTCCATCTTCGCCCATGGGGGACATCATGCAGACCCCCCAGTTTCAGCTGCGGCGGCTGAAGGAGCAGCTGGCTTTTGAGAGAGAGAACCGGGAAGACCTGGAGGCGGAGGTGGCGGAGAATCACAAGCTCATCATGGAGAAGGGTCAGTCACTAGCAGGACGTGCTGGGGTGCAGGGAGGAGTCTGTGGGGTAGAGGTCTCACCTTGTTATTCTGACTTTTCTGTTTTGATCGCACCACAACTCTGCTCATGCGTGGTCCATCCTGCTAGGCTGCAAGTGAGACTCCAGGTTTCTTCTTCCGTCTTGTATTCCCTTATATATCCTGGGCAACAAAAGCCATGACTGAAGCAACACCTATGCTGAGGAGCAGCACTGGTAGCCTGGCTCTTTGATCTCCTGGTGCAGAGGGTTTCTGTGCAGAAATGCTGTTGTGGGGGCTTGAGAGGAAGGTTGGTAACAGGCCCTTTCTTGCCCCCTTCCCCAGATGCTCAGATCGCCAAGATGCAGCAGCGGATTGATCACTTGGTAAAGCTCAATGAGAAGCAAGCTGAAGACCAGCTGGAGCCCAAGGAAATGGAGGAGCTGAGGGAGAAGAACGAGAGGTAATCCTCCAGGAATGTCTACTCCTTCCTGCTAGGTGGGACCTTGTCACTCCCACATCCCCAGACTCTATGTTGTCTGTCTCTTCCCTAGGAGTGCATGAAAGGGGAGAAAGCAAACCTTCTTTTTGTTCCTCAGCCGCTGTGCCCCGGGGAGAAGAGAGCAGGCACAGAATCAAAAAAGGGTCTGGGTTGGTCTGTTGGACTTTTAAGTTCATTCAACTGGAACGCCCTGCCATGGGCAAGGACACCTTCCACTAGACCTGATTGCTCCAAGCCCAATCCAGCCCGGCCTTGAACACTTCCAGGGATGGGGCAGCCACAGCTTCTCTGGGCAACCTGTGCCAGGGCTTCACCACCCTCTCAGGGAAGAATTTCTGCCCAATATCCCATATAACCCTGTCCTCTGTCAGTGGGAAGCTACTCCCTCTTGTCTTGTCACTCCAGACTCTTGTCCAAAGTCTCTCTCCAGTTGTCTTGGAACCCCTTTAGGCACTAGAAGGTGCTCTGAGGTGTCCCTGGAGCCTTCCTTTCTCCAGGCTGAACACCCCCAGGTCTCTCCCAGCCTGTCTCCAGAGCAGAGGGGCTCCAGCAGCCCTTGGAGCATCTCCTCTTGACTTGCTCCAGCAGCTCCACATCTTTCTGATACTGGGCACCCCAGAGCTAGAGGCAGCTCTGTGGGTGGGGTCCCACCAGAGGAGCAGAATCCCCTCCTCCCTTGCTGCCCATGCTGTGGGATCAGCCCAGGACACGGCTGTGCTGCCGTCACGCTGCCCATGCCCTCAGGTCAGTTATGGCCTGCAGCCCATTTTTATTGCAGTGGGCAGGGATCCAGTCCCAAAACATGCAGCCTGTTCTAACAGCTCACTCTTAACCTAAGCCCTGCATGGGAGCAGCTATTCCTGTTATGTGAAAAGGATGTGCTGCCCATGTGGGTCTCACCTGCCCTGGAAAAGGGGAAGCTTTCAGGGTGATCCTGGAACTCCTGACTCCAGCCCCTTTCCCAGGCCTTCACTTTGATCCTGTGTACTGGACTTCATCACACACGTAAAATCACCTGTCACACCGTGTCCTGGTCTTTGCTCTGTTCCTGTGCCATTGTTTACTCAGGAAGGCTGCCCAACCTCCACTGGAAGTGCCATGTCTTTTTTGTCTCTTCACTTATTTCCCTTTGCAGAGGAGTGCCTCTGCAAAGCACAAACATCTCTTATCTCTAGTCTTCTTTGCCACCTCTTGGGATCCAGTTTTAGAGCTGGGTTGATGGTAGAGTCACAACAAGGCATGGAGATCCCTTGGAGCCTTTTGTTTCCTTGGCAGTATCTAGCAGCACCAATCCCTGGTGCTATCCTTGCCTGCCACCAGCATGCACCCCCTCCTTAACCACCTCCTTTTCCACAGCCTGGTGGGGCGCCTGCACGAGGCCTTCAGGCAGTGCCAGGACCTGAAGACTGAAAAAGCCCAGATGGACCGAAAGATCAACCAACTCTCTGAGGAGAATGGGGATCTTTCCTTCAAGGTATGGGGTGCAGTGTACTCTCTCCGTTGGTTGTGATGGAACCCAGGGGGGAGGATTCGATGGCAGTGCCAGATGCTAGGATGTTCATGGTTCTGCTAATGCCATCTTTGACCCAATGACCAAGCCTGCCTTGGGCTCTGGATTCTGATCCGAATAGGAACTGTGATGGGGGAATGGAGGCTGGGTGGAGCTGCCTGCATGTGGTGAGCGCCCAGAACCCAGGATGCCCATGTGTGCTGCAGCTGTTGGGAATGGGGAGTAGGCAGAGCCCTGGACAGCAAAGGCACACTCTGACCCTCTTCTGGACTGTGTGGATTGTCCCTTGGCAGCTGCGGGAGATTGCCAGCAATATGGTCCAGCTGCAGCGAGCCCTGAATGAGCTGTCGGAGGAGCACAACACTGCCATGGCACAGTCGCAGGAAAAGCAGCGACAGCTGGAGAAGGAGCTGCATGCTGCCCTGCAGGATAAGGTCAGGGGTCCCTGGGAGTGGTGGGTGTCCCCCCGTAGCTCCCTCATATCCCCCCCAGCTGGGGGACATGCCAACTGCAAGCAGGGTGCAGCAGCCAGGAGCCTTCTGCCCATTTGTGCCAGGACACGGGGAGAAGCTGTGTAACTGACAGCTCCTGTGGGAAGCCTCTCCCTGTTCCTAGGAAGGGTTCCCCATGGTGGGACAGGCTGCTGTCCTTGCAGTGCGGAGAGACAAAGCTGCTGGAAAAGCATGATGTCAGTACTGACTGGGTGACTGTGTCTCTCCTTGGTTGGCTCTTCTATCATGCACCATGCTCAGTCCCATCTCTGTCCCCAGAAATGCTCAGAAGAGAAAATCGAGATTCTACAGGGAAAGATTTCTCTGCTGGAGGATCAGCTGGCCAAGCTGGAGGAGTGCAGCACCCAGGAGAAGGGAGAAGTCATGGGGGACATTTTGAAGGTACATTGGGACTCCTGTAGCAAGGGCTTGAATGGTAAACTACTCCAGTTGGAGAGAGCTGCAGGTGCCAGGAGATGCATGGCAAAGCCATGTGGGCCAGAGGCTGCTGCTGGATAGGGAATGTGGGGCTGAGCACTCTGGGGGAGCCACTTCTGGGCAGAATTTGCAAATACTGCTCCCAGGGAGCTGCTGGCTCCCCCAGCCTCCCACAACATGAACTGGTTGTGAAGAGAGCATCTCCTGCATGGTGAGAAAAAGGTGTTTGGTCCAAGGCAGCAGTGTGGCACAAGGCTGAGGGGAAAGCAAGGTGTGCTGGGGGGGTGATGGAGCAAAGGTGGGCACTGGGCAGGTCCCAGTGGGATGCAGCATGTGGGGCTCTGGTGAGCATGTTGGCTGCAGCGTGAGTAACACCTAGGGGCTGCATGTTCTATCCCTGTAGTAGTCTGATCTTGGCTGGGCACTAGGTGCCCACCAAGCCCCTCTATCACTCCCCTTCCCAGCAGGACAGGGGAGAGAAAAGTAAGATGGAAAAGAACTAGTAGGTTGAGATAAGACAGTTTATTAAAGCAAAAAAGGAAAAGTGAAAGTTTGTGTGTGCATAAGCAAAGAGAAAAGTTAATCTCTACTTCCCATCAGTGAGTGATGTTCAGACACTTCCTGGGAAACAAGGGTTCAGCACCTGGAGTAGTTGATTCAGAAGGCAAACACTAAAATAATGAATGCCCCCCGTTCCTCCTACGTCCCTTAGCTTGTATATCTGAGCTGATATCATATAGCGTGGAATAGCCCTTTCAAGGTTTGGACTTGCTTTACATTTCTCTTAATCCTTATCTCATCACAAGAGACCAGCGTACGTAAAACCACTACATAAATTGGTGCATTGGCCAGGAAAAAACTCAACCCGCTACAAGCCCTTTGGTTAATTTGGGTCAGTTGGCCTCATTGTGTTCCCTTCCAGGATCTTGCCCACTCCCTGACCCTTGGATGGGGGGGGAATGCCAAGAGTTCATTTTGCCTTAGAAGCTGTCACAGTGCTGTGCTTTGCATGGGTAGCTGGAAAGGTGTTGATTACACACTAGTGTTTTGGCTACTGCAGAGCAGCACTACCTCTGTCTCAGTCAGACCCGATACAGTCTCCCTGCTCTTCTCTTTGCCAGCTGGAGGAGCTGAAGCAGGAGGTGTCCAGCCTCACGGCCAAAGGAGCGCGGCTAGAGGAGGAGAAGCAGCAGTTGGACAGCCTTGTCACCAGCCTCCAGAACTCCCTCTCTGAGAGCCAGCGGGCCCAAGAGAGGCTGAAAGCACAGGCTGCTGAGGGACAGGCTGAGCGGCTGGCTGCCCTCAGTGTCCAGCATGAGCAGACCCTGCGGGAAAGGGACTCTGCCCTGCAGCAGCTCCAGCAGGCCAACGCATCCCTGAGCAGCCAGCTGCAGGCTGTGGATGAGGAGAAGGCTGCACTGAGCCGCAAGGTCAGCGAACTGGAAGCCCAGATCCTGGAGCTGGGTGCTCAGCGGCAGCAGGGAGTGGCAGCAGAGACACTGAAAGCCCAGCTGCAAGAGCTGGAGGGCAGGCTAAAGGAGAGCCAGCAGAGGCTGGCTGAGAGGGAGAAGCTGGCCCGGGAGAACAGCCGCCTGCAGGAGCAGCTGCTCTTCCTGGAGGAATCCCTGCGGAACACTGAGGGTATATTGGAGGATGAGAAGAGACGGGCAGCTGAGTGCCTGGAGGGCAACCTGGCCAGAATTGCTGAGCTGGAGGCAGAGAGACAGCAGCTGGTTCAGGACCGGGAGCCAGCTCTGCCAGAGCAGGGTGAGGAGCTGGCCACACGCCAGGTGCTGGAGAAGGGCCGGGAGCAGCCCACAGGAGCCTCTCCTGCTGCCCAAGGGGAAGACGAAGAGTGCAGGCGCCTGAAGGAAGAAATGCAGGCGCTGAGCCGGGAGCACAGCCGGGCCTGCCAGCAGCTGCAGGCTGAGCAGGAGAAGGTAGCTGTGCTGGAGGCCCAGGCAGAGCAGCTGGCTAGCCTCCAGGCTGACCTGTCCAGTGCTCAGTCATGGGTGAAGGAGAAGGAGAGTGAGGAGCAGAAGCTGAGGGCCGAGATTTCTTCCCTGCAGGAGAAGATGGCTGTGGCAGAGCAAACAGCAGCCCAGCATGTGGCCAAGCTGGAGGCAGATGCCCAGAGAGCTGCTGAGGCACTGGAGGGAGTCTCCCAGCAGCTCTCCCAGGAGAAGCTCAAATCCAAGGAGCTGGAAGGCACCATGGAGCAGCTGCAGATTGCAGAGAAGGAGCTGGTGTCCCTCCGCGCTGCGGTGCAGGAAAAGGAGAGCTGGAAGGAACAAGTGTCCCAATGCATCCAGGAGATGGAGAGGAAGAACAGCCTGATCAGCAGCCTGGAGCATGAGGTCTCCATCCTCCATCGCCAGGTGACGGAGAAGGAAGGGGAAAGCAAGGAGCTGAAACGCCTGATCCTGGCTGAGTCAGAGAAGAGCAAGAAGCTGGAGGAGAGGCTGCGGGTGCTGCAGACAGAGATGGCCACCGCAGCCTCCCGTGCAGCTGAGAGGTGCTCATTGATGAAAGTGGAGGTGCAGCGGTGCCAGGAAGAGATGGAGAAGCAGCGGATGACCATCGAGGCCCTGAAGAGGGACCGCCATTGCCAGAGCGAGCGGGAGGATGAGCTGCGGCAGGAGGCGAAGGTCTGCCAAGACAAGTGCCTACAGAAGGAGCAGTTCCTGGCTGCCCTGCAGCAGGAGCTCGACAGGGCTCAGGCCAAGCGTGTCTCCTTGGAAAGCCAGCACCACCAGGACCTAGAGCAGAGAGCAAAAGCCATGGCTGCGCTGCAAGCCGAGCTAGCGCAGACCAAGCTGGAGGCGGCTGAGGTGCCGTCACTGCGGGAGCAGTTGGCAGAACAGGACCGGGCCATTCAGCGGCTGCAGGCTGAAGCAGCGGAGGCGGGGGCACAGCTGGCAGGGCTCAAACAGGCCAATGCTCGGCTGGCTGAGGAGAACCAGGGACTCAGCAAGAGCCGCAGCCAGGGCCAGCAGCAGCTTGAGGCGGAACTGGGCCAGGCCAGGGAGCGGCACATGCAGGAGCTGGAGCAGCTGCGGGCAGCATCTGAAGAGCTGGTGACCAGCAGCAGGCAGGAGGCTAAGGAGGCAGTACAGAAGCTGGAGGACATGACTAAGGAGTATGAGAGCAGCAAAGCAGCAGCCCTGGAAGAGAGGAAGAAACTCCTGGAAGAGAAGCAAAGACTGACAACTCAGGTAGGGGTTCCACTCCCAGCAGGAGGGCTGGGGGGTGCCCTTCTGGAAAAGGGGTGTGTTCAGCCTTCTGCACACCCGTGAATCCATGTCCTGCTCAGCACAGGGACTGCAAGTCTGGGACACATTCCCAGGTGCAAAAGGGACTGTTACACTGAGGTGCTGGAGTGTTTCCAGAGAAGGGCAGCAAAGCTGGGGAATGATCTGGAGCACCAGGCTGATGATCAGCAACTGAGGGAGTTGAGGGGGCTAAGCCTGGAGAAAAGGAGGCTCAGGGCAGGGACCATCTCTCCCCTGAAAGGGTGAAACAGTTCCCTGAAAAGAGGAGGCAGCCAGATGGGGGTCTCCCAGGTAACTTGTTCTCCCAGTTAACAAGTGACACGACAATAGGAAATGGTTTCAAGTTGTGCCTGGGGAGCCTTAGGTTGGATATTAGGATAAAATTCCTTCCCTGAGAGGGTTGTCCAGCCAAGGCACAGTCGGCCCAGGGCAGTGGTAGAGTCCCTGTCCCTGGAGGGATTTAACAGACACGTGGATGTGGCACCTGAGGACATGGATTAGTGGTGGTTGTGGCAGTGCTGGGGGAACGGTTGGACTCAATCTCAGAGGGCTTTTCCAACCTAAATGATATGAAAAACAACCTATGTGCCAGCTGTGTACTCACCTCTACCTTTTGTGCTTTCAGGTGGAACAGCTGGAGATAATCCAGAAGAACCAAACTAAGCAGGTAACGCACACCAAGTGCTGGCTGCTCAGTGGCAGTGCACAGCCCTCCTTGTTGCCACTTGCTGCTGGAGCTGCCCTCTCCTCTTGTGAACTGTTTACAGTATGGACCCAACCATGGGGCACTTGGCTCCAGGTCTCTGGTACCTTCACCTCCAGGGGATAGCAGTTGGGGTCCTAACCTGCCACCCTCACATTGGTGCCTGCAACTTGGCATGGCTTCTTGCATGCCCCATGGCAGGACACGCAGCAAGTGGCTGCCAGGAGCATCCAGGGCTCCTCAGTGTAGGAGTGTCACTGCTGTGATGGCCTCCCCCCTCCTCCACCTTTAACTGAGGCTCAGCTCTTGGCACAGCTGGTAGGAACAGCATGGTCCAGATGCAGCTAGAGCAGCACTGATCTCACATGTAGTAGGAGTTAATACTTGGGAAACAATGCTGGAAAAGCCCTATTTCCCTGTCCAGTTCCAGCCAGAGCTGCCCAGAACTCTGCAGAGGCCTTGTGGCTGTGACCAGGGAGCTGGGGGCTCCTTAAGCATCCCCAGGGAGAACATGGCAAGGCCAGAATTTGTAGCAGCCATCTACCTGTGTCAAGAGTGTTTGATGACTTGTGGGACTCCAGGCTGCAAGCGCTGAGGCACTGGGAACTTCACACCAGCTTTGCTTCCAGCACGTGGGTGTTCCTTGTGCTTAGGTAGTTCCAACCAACCTTGCTATAAGGACTAAGATGGGGTGACTGTCACCTTGCCATGTCCTGGGATCTTCCTTGGCAGTGGGTGGTGCTGAACAGTCACTGTGGCAGGAAATTTCTTCATCTTGCCCTAGAGATAGCTAGAGAGGAGGGGATGTGCTCCTCCACAGGAAGATTGTAGTTTTGTGCCTGGAGCTGGTCTCACCAAGCCATGGCCTTCCAGGTGGAAGAGCTGAATAAGAAGCTGACTCAGCATGAGAAGGCCACCTGGACCCAGCAGCAGAAAGTTAAGGTAAAGAGGGACCAAAAACCTGGGGACTGAGCCCTGGAGCTGTTGGTGCTGCCAGGGGGCTCACCTGGGTTGCCTCTAAACCAGTGTCTTCCCTGCCCACAGGCACTCGAAGGGGAGCTGCAGGCAGCAGTCGCCAGCCATCAGGAGAAGGTGGCAGAGCTGCAGGTGCAGCTCACCCAGAAGGAGCAGGCAGCTGAACACTACAAAGGGCAGGTATGCTGGGGGCTAGCATGGCTCTACTGTCCCTGAAACTGCTGGGAAGCTTGACAGGATTCCTCTGCTTGACATTCTAGATGGAGAAGGCAAAAAGTCATTATGATGCCAAGAAGCAGCAGAACCAGGAGCTAGCAGAGAAGCTGAAGGCAATGGAACATCTGCAGAAAGAGAACACAGAGCTTCAGAGCAAATCGGAGAGGCTGGCCAAGGAGCTACAGCAGAGCATCCTGCAGGCCAAAGAGTCTGAGATGAGCTGCAAGAATCTTACCAGCCAGATCCACAGCCTGGAAGCTCAGGTGGGCATGGCATAGTGGGGCTTCATCCTCCTCGTCCTCACCTCCACCACCACCTTACTTAGAGGATAGATCCATCCATTCCTCCCTGCTTCCCATCCAGGTGGAGGTTGCCAAACAACAGGTGCAGGAACTCAGCAAGTTCCAGGTGATGACTGCCACAGTAAAGGGACAGGAGACTTTCTGCCAGAACGTGGCTGATCAGAGCACCGATAGCCTCGATGAGGCACAGCTGCTCAACTCCACCAGGTACCAGATTGATCTGCTTCCAGCACCCCAAAAATCCACTGTTCCTGATGGCCTGGTAAGCCTGCTGGTGCTACCCTCGTCCCCTGTCTCTGCAGGAAGGCTACCAGCTCTCAGTTGGAAGTCTCAGTGATGCCATCAGACAGTGAAGAGTCACTTCTGTCTCAGCGACTGTCCCAGAGGAAATCATCCCTGGAGAGTCTCTACTTTACCCCCATCCCCTGTGAGACGCCATCGCAGATGCAGAGCAGCACCAACTTCCCGGGTGACTTCTCACTCGACTCTGGGTGCAAGACCCGCTCAGCCCGGCGCCGCACTACTATCAACATCACCATGACAGATGTGAGCAGGGGGGCCCTGCTGGGGAATGCAGGGATCAGGAGCAGCACTGCAGAGGGACCCAGCATGCTGGGAATGGAAAAGCTGAACATGACCTGTCAATGTGCACTGGCAGCCTAAAGTCCAGCCATGTCCTTGGCTGATCCCCAGCACAGTAGGAAGTGGGGCAAGGTGGGAATTTTGCACCTCTGCTCCACTCTGGTGAGACCCCACCTGCAGAGCTACCACCAGCTCTTGGGAACCCCAGCATCAGAAGGATATGGATCTACTGGAGTGAGTCCAGAGGAGGCCACAGAGATTCTCCAAGGGCTGGAGTCCCTCTGCTCTGAGAGGCTGAGAGACCTAGGGGTGTTCAGCCTGGAGAAAAGAAGGCTCCAGGGAGATCTTAGAGCCCCTCCCAGTGCCTAAAGGGGCTCCAAAAGAGCAGGAGAGGGACTTTGGACAAAGGCCTGGAGTGACAGGACAAGAGGGGATGGCTTCCCACTGACAGAGAACAGGGTTAGATGGGATACTGGGCAGAAATTCTTCCTTGAGAGGGTGGTATGAATCTGGCACAGATTGTCCAGAGAAGCTGTGGCTGCCCCATCCTTGGAAGTGTTCAGTGCCAGACTGGACATGGTTTGGAGCAACCTGATCTAGCAGAAGGTGTCCTGGCCAAGGGAAGGGGAGGTGGACAGAGATGAGCTTTAAGGTCCATTCAGCCTAAACCCATCTGTGATCCCCTCATCTCTGGATTTTTCTCTCCCAGAAACAGGCGGAGTCTGAGGAACTGGTCTGCATCAAGAATGTCCCATTGGCTCAGTCCACGAAAACTTCGTCCCCTGCTAAGGGCCGTCTGCGCTCAGGTGCCTCCACCCATTCCCTCACCAGCTTCCCCTCCCAGGAAACTCTTGTGAAGATGGAAACCTCCTCCCCAGAGAAGACCCCTGGCAATTCAGTACTGTTGGGCCTCCCTGGGTACCGGCCAGTCACCCGTAGCTCCCTGCGCTTGCAGCAGATCAGCAGCTCCAGCCTCGGTGTGTGTGGGCAGGGTGGGCACTTCAGCTGCTGGCTGTGGGGTTCTGTCCTGGCTTGGGGAAGTCAGGTTTTACCTGGGACCCCCCCATATCCTTCCTTGCTTTGGATTTAGGCCGGAACACCCTGAACCTAGGCACGTGCCAGGATGAGCCGGAGCAGCTGGATGACTGGAACCGCATTGCAGAGCTGCAGAGGCGCAACCAGGCCTGCCCCCCACACCTGAAGACCAGCTATGCCCTAGAGAGCCTGGTATGGGTGGGGAGGGGGAGGTCAGGCAGCCCTTTCTCCAGAACTGGGGTTTGGGAGGGGGTCTGGGAACAGACAGTGCCCCTCTGCAACATCCCCATGTCCCCTCCCCAGCCCTCCACCTCCTTGGGAACCATCACTGATGAGGATGTGAAGATAGGGGACCCAGAAGAGACGCTGCGACGTGCCAGCATGCAGCCCTCCCAGATCATCGCCGCCGGCAGCAAGGCAGGCAGCCAGTGCCGCAGCCGAGCCCCCACCCAGGCCAGCAGCATCACTACCCGGCAGCAGAGGAAGCGCCTCTCGGAGGAGACCCACCAGGGCCCTGACACACCCCCGGTGAGCTCAGCCCAGTCCCACATCACAGCACCCTACTGGGGACAACTGCAGGTGTTCCAGGTTTTGAGGGAGCTGCTGTGGCCCTGTGGGTAACACCCCAGTTTGCCATATGTTCCCACTGATCCTGAATGCCAGTGCCCAGGGTTCCCAACATCGCTCCCATCCCCTCCCTGCAGCCCCTAAGTTCACTCATTGCTGCCAGCCCCACAGCAGGGTGACCCCCAGATGACAGTACTAGCTGGTCCCCTGTTTTCCAGTCCAAGAAGCCAACCAGCTGCTTCCCACGGCCCCAGACTGCCCAGGACCGCAGTGAGCAGAGTGGCTCCCAGGTCAGTCAAGACAGTGAGCAGCCAGCCCCAGCCACGCAGGTAAGCTTGAGGGAAAAAGACAGATCAGGAGAGGGCCTTCTGTCCTGTCCACCCTGAGCTAATGGTTCTTGCCCCTTCTCTGCAGGCTCAGAGACGCCAGTCGATGGCATTCAGCATCCTCAACACCCCCAGGGAGCTGGGGAGGCGCCTGCTGCGCCGGGCAGTCGCCCAGAGGAGCACTTCCACACCCTCCACCAGCAGCGGCACCCGCCGTTCGCCCCGCATTGCCACTGCCAAGTCCCCCAAGGGCAAGGTAGGTACTGCCTGACCCCCTGGGCACATTTGTGAGTTCATGCTCACCCCAGCGCCCCCAGATCCCTGCCCTGGGTTCATGCAGGCCATGAGGCCCGAGGTGCCATGGCAACAGCAGGTACCAGCATGGGGCCCTGGCTGTGTTCACGGTCCCTAAGATCCCATCTTTGCTCTGTCCTTTCCAGGCCAGTCGCCAGTCGCGCAAGGACAGGCAATCCTGAGGTTTCCCCAGGCCCTGCATTGCTGGCTCCAGCCCTCCAGGCCCCCACCTGCACCCCTTCACTTCTCCCTGTCCTCCCAGGAGCACTGAGGGGGAACAGGTGGGGCCACCCATACGACTGCCTTGCATATCCCACTGACAACATCCCTGGGGATGGCAAGGCCTCCTTGCCCGTTCTGTATCCAGTGTCGCCCTAAACTCGTCCGGGACCCAAGGCAAGGGGATGCACAAGGATTGAGGGCTAGAAACACAGAGGGGTGCAGGGGCTAGCACCAGACTGTGGCTGGAGGGGCTGAGCTCTCCCCAGCAATATCCTGAAGCCCCAGTTACAGGGACAGAGGTGAAACTTAGCATCTCTAGGGCCACCACCCCTGCTCCCTGGGTGTGAGACTCTCTCACCTGCCCTGTCCTCCTGCTCCTCCCAGGGAAGCTGAGGCAGCATTTTTAAATGTTTTTACTTGTAAATAAAGTGTATTTTTCACCTGCTCTGGGAGTCCTGGCTTCCTCCTCCTGCAGTCCACATGCACTGGAACCCTTATCAGGGCTTGAGGGGAAGAAAAGCATGACCTCCGCCTTGTCCTGTCACTGTCCCCATGAACTACACTGGGTGTCACAAGGCAGGATGCTCACCCAGGATACCTGCTCTAGCACCAAGCAGTCATAGTGCAGATTTCTGTCTTTCTTCTCCTTTAACTTATTCTTCTCTAGTTTCAACTGGCAACTCCTGCCATTAGTGTTTCAAACCCCACCAAACCTGGCCATGGGGCTGGAAGCACCTTCTCCATCCTCACACCAGCCTTGCCACAAATGTTCTAGGGCTGCAATGTGTCTGCCCCTTGGAGTACTGCAGGTTCAGCCTCCAGGGATGGTGACGCAGGGTTTGTCTCCAGCTCTGCTGTCCTACTGCAAGCACTGGGGTGAGGACGGGGTCCCTGGTGTCTCCCCGCAGTTGCTGGCGTGCTGCTCCACCTCTGCAACACCAAAAGGCAGCTGGCAAATGGGGCAGGACACCCAGGCATCAGGGGACAAGAAAGGCCTAGTTGCAGTGGGGTCTTCTCCACACTGGGCGGCATGTGTGGGGAGCAGATCCAGCAGGAAGCAGCCTGTGGAAAGAGAAGGTGATGTGGTTGTCACAGGCTCACTGGTGTTGGATGATACGGGGTTTGGACTGACATGCGCCCTGATAGTTCTCATGGCAGCCTGGGAATACACTGTGATGTCCATCTAGTGCCAGAGCACCAGCAGGAGTGATGTGTCCCAGCTACAGAACTGCCACCACTATCCCCATTTGCTGCTCAGTGTCCCCTTGCCACCAGAGGACATCCCTGCCAAGCACCCACCTGAGCAGATGGGGCAGACACCTGTCTCCCCATCACTGCTGGCCTGTCCCTTGTCATTCCTCCTGACGTGTCTCTCTCGGGGGCCACAGGCTCGGGCTCTTCCTTTCACCCTGGGTGTCCTTGAGGTGGCAGCTGGAGCCCTGCAGAGGGGTCACATGCTGAAGGCACCCTATGCCACATTCTTGCAGCCCAAAAGAGTGAAGGGCTGGGCCCAGAGCTATCTGGGAAAGACAGAGTGGTAAATGACCAGGGTGAGGGCAGGAGGAAGACAGTGACCTGAGGAATTACCTGCCAACAGGTCTGGGAGCACAGTGCCTTTCCAGCTGCCTACAGGTGCTCGGTGAGGCAGCAGGGCCATCCAGTGAAGAGCCTGGGGAAGAGCAGGCAGGCAGGAATCATGGAGACACATGACAGTTTGGGTTGGATGAGATTTTAAAGATCCATGTTGTTCCAAGCCCCCCCACTATGGGCAGGGACACTTTCCACTAGACCAGGTAGCTCCAAGGCCCATCAAACCTGACCTTGGAACACTTCCAGGGATGGGACAGCCACAGCTACTCTGGGCAACCTGTGCCAGAGTACTGGCATTTTACCACCCTCGCAGGGAATAATTTCTTCTTAATATCCCATCTAACCCTGTCTTCTGTCAATTTGAAGCCATTGCCCCTTGTCTTGTCCTCCCAGGCTATTGTCCCTCTCCAGTTCTTTTGGAACCCCTTTAGGCAGTGGAAGGGGCTCCCAGTTCTCAGAACCTTCTCTTTTCCAAGCTCAACAGACCCAGATGTCCCACCCTGTCCCCATGGCAGAGGGACTCCAGCCCTCAAGAGCATCTCTATGGCCTCCTCTGGATTCATTCCAGTGGCTCCACACCCTTCTGATGTTGGGGGTCCCAGAGCTGGAGGCAGCTCTGCAGGTGGGGTCTCAACCTGAGCAGCGCAGAGGGGCAGAATTCCCCCTTGCCCTGCTGCCCCACAGTGGCTGGGGACCAGCCCAGGACACGGCTGTGTAGGTCCACCCACCTGGCACTGTGGGACCTCCCACATCCTTGGCTGGCAGCTCCGGGTGACCCCCCAGGGTGCTCATGCCAGCTTTGGGCCTCAGTGCCTGCTTCTGTGCTGCCAACAGCACCATCCGGGCAGAGCGGCTGAGGTGAGCCGGGCTCCAGGCAGCCCCTTCCAGCTTCCACAGGCAGCTCCTCAGCTGCTCCTCCTCCCTGGATCTCCTGGGGATAAAGAGTGTCAGCCTCACAGGAGGCGAAAGCTGGTGGGAGCTGGGGCTCTGAGCTCCAAGGAAGCACCTCAAGGGGCTCCAGGCCACACTGTGCAGGGACAGAATGAGTCCACACCAGGCCACTTACACGCATGGTTCAGGAGACAAAGTCTGGTGAAAGGCAGGGCTGGAGCACCAGGGTCTGTCTGAGAGCTCAGCATCCTCCTGCAGGACAAGGGGGAACCCAGGCAATTGAGACAGGTAGCTTGTGCCCACCATTCCGGGCACAGCCCCTAGCTCAGCCCAGCAAGCACCTCCCATGCTTTCCATGGGACACAAGTGGTATCCATGGAGGAGCAGCCCCTTCCTGCTGCCTCCCCACAGAGAGATACATGGAGATGTGAGAAACACTTACTGTGTCCGGGGGTGGCTGGGGCGAGTCAGGCTCCTGCTCCTGTGGTGTGCGCAGGCGGATGAAGGAGAGCCCGAAGCGGCTGCACGGACTGAAGGGCTGGCTGCAGGTGAGCCGCACGCGGTCCCACTTCTGCCCCACTGCCAGCTCTGAGAAATCTGCTGTGGGGGACAGCAGTGGGGTGGATGGGATACAGCACTGACCACTGTCCCAACACCTCTCCTACCTCTGCTTGTTCTCTGCTGCTGTGCCACCCAGGACATCTGGGGGATTATGGGCACAAGAGAGGCCATGGCAGGGAAGCAGAGCTGGTACAGTTCTCCTGTAGCCATGAACAACCCTAACCCCTGGTCTACCTACCCCCTTCTACCCTCCTATCAGCCACATCCTACTGCCAGCCACCAATCTCACCCTGCAGCCAGCCCCATTCCATCACCATCCCCCCCATATCAGGTCCATCCCACCACCAGGCCCACAGCTCTTCCCCATGCCTTTTTACCATGGACCAGTCCTTACCTTCCTTAAACATCCGAACCCCACAGCGATTCTGGTCTAGTTTTGAGTCAGCTGGTGTCATCAGTGTGACAGTGGGCACCAAGGTAAGATAGGGCTGGTCACAGGGCCATGAGGAACGTCCAACCTCAATCTGCAGAAAGGCGCAGCCATAGTTCCCTGGGAAGCAGTAAGAAGGACAGGGGCACAGGGGTTCAGAGCTGCTGACCCCATTTTGGGGCACGGCCCTGGCTCCTGCACAGGGGTGGGGGACAGGGAAGTACCAACGTCAACGTAGCCAATGGGACTGGCTCTCTCTAGTTGCAGCTCCACACTCAGCTGCCTGCTGCGCTCCTTGGGGCAGCCAAGCCAGGGCCGTATACCATCCTCACTCAGCAGGTTCTCTGCCGGGTAGTTGGGGTCCTGCACACACAGCAGGGACACAGCATCACACACCAACCCCTCCCTGAACACCTTCCCCTCCAGTACCAGCTTGTTCTGGGCACAGGGGAGAAGCACAGAATTCTTTGGTAACCCACAGGAACAACACCCCATTTTGAGAGAGCAAACGTGAAGCATTGCTCTTCAGCCTAACAAGGAGAGCTAGTGCTGCACCGTCACACACCCTGACCCACCTCTTAAGAGAACCCAGCAGCTCAGAGAGATCACCCCCACACCCAGCACCTTAGAGGAAATCCCCAGGCACCTGGGAGGAGAAGGACACCACATAGCTGATTTTAACTGGAGCCATTCAGGATCCTTTGGAGACAACACTCTGCCAGAACATAACTTCCCTTTACATCCCTCCAGTGCCTGGTGGGGAGAGAGGACAGTCTGATGGGCTTGGGCATCTCCTGGCTCTAGAACCATTCAGCAGCTCCCCAGTCCCATCCCCCACTGCAGGGTGCCCCCTAGACATGCCCCACCACCCCTCAGGTTACTGTCCCAGCAGCAACCCCCATATCTGAGTCACAATCCCCCAGCCGCCCTTCAGCCACCCCTGTGCCCCCAGCTCACCCCAGTCTGCCACCCGGGTGCCACCCACATCCAGCCCACAAGCCCCAGCCCTATTCTCCAGTGCCCTCAAGTACTTCCCCATAACTCCCTTCAGCTCCACGCCCCTGTTCCCAGACCCACAAACAGCGTCCCAGAGCTATTTTGCTATCGCTGTAGCCCCCCCAGTTCTTTCCCAATCCTGCTAAACCCCTGGCTCTGTCCCACAGCCTCTACACGCCATTCCCCAACCCAGTGCCACCCAGTCCTTCACCCCACAGCTCCCCGTTCACCTCCCAGCCCCAACAGCACCGAGCACCAGTCTCCCGCCGCCCAAATCACGTGACCCCCTGATCCCCGCTTGCCGCTCCTCACCGCCCGCCCCACCGCTCCCGCTCCGGTTTAGGCCCCCGGCGCGGGCCAGCCGCGGCGCCTGCCGGAACACACAGTCCGCGGGTAACGCCGCACTACGGCCCCGAGCGGGCGGAGCTCAGGAACCATCTGCGATCTACGCCCCTTTCCGGAACAGCGCGAGGCGGGGGCAGGGCGGCGGCGCGGCAGCACTGACACTGCCGGCACCGCGGTGCGAGGTGGCCAGTGCTGTCCGGGGAGGGAGTAACACGTACCACGGCGGGCCTGGAAGTAGGAGCCGGTCCCTGGCCGTGACAGCTCACCGCTTTTATGCGCCCGAAGTGGCGCGTCTGGCCGCCGTTCCACTCCTCCCCTCTCCTGATTGGCCATCGGGGCAGCGCCACACCCAGCGATTGGCCCGAGGTGCGGCAGCTTGCTCGGTGATTGGCGGACAGCGGCGGAAGGAGCTGGCCGCTGGGGGTGGGGCAAAATGGCGGCTGTGCTGGAGGTGGAGGTTGGCGGCCGCGTTCCGCGTGAGCTGGAGGAGGTGCGGGGGCCGGGGCCGGGGCCGGCGGGGGCCGGGCTANTCAGCGCTGTGGGGTGCTTCGTGGAGGGGAGCCGCAGCGGACGTGGGGCCTGGGGGACGGTGGGTTCCAGGGGAGCGGAGTAGGGATGTGCGCTGAGGAGCGCGGAGGGTCCCTGGAATGGGACGGCCGTGGCTCTGGGTCACTCTGAGCTTGTAGGGCTTTGGAGCAAGTAGGTGCGGGGAGTGTTAGGGCTGGGAGAGATTCTTGGCGTAGGAGGACATTGAGGGTCCTGGGGGAAGGTGACACTGAGAGCTTCAGAGGGCCCATGGGGCAGGGAACAGTGTGGGCCCTGGGGGCAGGAGGGCAGGGATGGATGCTCCGCTGTTGTTCCCATGCTGGCTTTTAAATGTTCCTGGGGATGAAAAATTACAAAATTGAAAAAAAAATCTGTTCGGAAAAATGGAATTGGAAGCAGGGTGGGTGCATCTGTCGCAGTGTGCGTGCCACTTTCCAGCACTGCTGCCCCGGGCTTTACAGTGGGTCTTCACCGTCCCCTGTGCTTCATGCTTGGGAGTTTTTCTTCCACTTGTAGAGAACCAGGAGAACCTGGTTCCATCCTGTCTGCACTGTGGGAGCAGCAGCACGGGGGTCATAAGTCACTTAGCTGGTACAGTCAGGTATTTTTTTGTGCCTTTCCTCAAGAATTGGTGATGTGGTGTAAAAATTCTCAGCTGCTGATGGTTGTTTTGGAGAATATTCCTGGTAGGGTCAAGCTGTGGAGATTCCCTGGGTTATGGCTGAGCTGTGGGATCTTGTATCTCCTCCCTGTGTCCTGTGTTGCTGCTGGACAGTGGTGCAGTGGGAGGATTAAACCACAGCTCAGTCACTCTTGAGTTGCTACTGGCTATATTTTAAGATACTCATTGGTGACTTTGTATGTAAAAATGCGGAAGATCCAAATCTCTGATCCTCAAAAGTGAAATTCCCACTTTTAATTCCATCCAGGGCTGATAGAGAGGGCATCACAAGGAGACAGCAAATAAGGAGGTGCACACAGGACTGTGCTTATCCCTGTGATTCCATAAATTGTTGGTACAAAACCCATCTGCTTGTGTTGTCCTGAGGCCTTGGCAGCTCTTTGGACATAGCAGGTTGTGATGAGCTACTCATGGTAGCGACCTGAAAGCAATTTAACATTCCACCGGAATAAAGCCGAGTGTCCTGTGGCCCTGGCTCTGCCTGTGGGAAGGAAAAGGTTTAATTTCCAGTTATCCAAATGTTTGATCAGTTGGGACATTTCTGCTCCCTGTTCCTGCGTCTTATGAGCAGAAAAAAGGCAGAATTGAGACTCCAAAATCTCTTCAGACTTTCACTAAAGAATGTGCCTCTTCCCAACCTGCCATGGTTGGGCTTACAGTGCTGCTGAGATTTATCATCCCCTTATTTCAGGCTATTCCTGGTAGGTGCTAGGAGGCAAAGTCTGAGGTTGGGGCTGTGGGAAAGGTGAGATCAGGGCTGTCAGTTGCTCTGGAGCTTTGGACTGAAATCAGCAGCTGCTTATTCTCCATCCTCAAGGCATTCTTCTTGCCTCCTTTGGAGATTTAGAGCGTAAGTAGATTACAGGCAGCTCGCAGTGGCATGTATGTTTTCCCAGACATCCTCCCAGCTCCTTGGGCTGTGAGGAAAGTGTGGCTCCAGCTTTGGTGCTATCCATATCAACAGTCTTTTTGTTTTCCTAGAGGGGATTATTCCTTGACTGTCCCAGTGGTGGGGATCACAGGTTTGTGGAGGCTTTGGGGCATCAGCCCCTTCAGAAAACCAGGGAGTGGCACAAGATTCTTCCAAAGGCCATGATCACAGAATCACAGAAAGACAAGGTTGGAAGAGACCTCTAAGATCATTGAGTCCAATCGATGCCGCCACACCTCAATTAGACCATGGCACCGAGTGCCACATCTAATCTTTCTTTAAACACATCCAGGGGTGGTGACCCAACCACCTCCCTGGGCAGATCATTCCAGTACTTTATTACCCTGTCTGTGAAAAACTTTTTCCTAATATCCAACCTAAATTTCCCTTGGCACAGCTTGAGACTGTGTCCTCTGGTTCTGTCAGTTGCTGCCTGGAGAAAGACACCAACCCCCACCTGACCACAACCACATTTCAGGGAGTTGTAGACAGTGATAAGGTTACCTCTGAGTCTCCTTTTCTCCGGGCTAAACAACCCCCGCTCCCTCAGTCATTCCTCATAGGGCTTGTGCTCCCAGCCCCTCACCAGCCTTGTTGCCTCCTCTGGACTCGGTCAAGCATGATACCACGTCTGAGAAGAGGATTAGACTTTAGTCCTAGATATCCAGTTTCTCCTAGTCATCACCTGGAGGAAGCTGAGGCTTTTGAGAGGATCATGAGTTACAGAGGAGATAGAGAGCAGAAGAATTGTTTTTAATTCCTTTTTTTTTTAAACAGAAAGTTTGTCTAAGAGCTGTAGTTGGTTGTACTCTGGGTCCTGTGTTGATGTGGCAACTGGAGAATGCTGAAACAGGAGTGGGCTGCTGCTCAACACTTGGTAGAGCTGACCTTCAGCTGCTTCAGTCACCCTAAATGTTCTTGTCAAACCTCTCTTGGTAAAGGGAGATTTAGGAGTAGAGGTTCTTTTACCTAGCTGTTGGGGTTAGAAAGAGACCCAAAAGCTGCCTGTTAAAATCAGACAACCTCAAACTAGAAGTGGAATGATTGCTTGCTAGCAAGAGCAGGTGCTTCCTTCACCATTGCTGTGCATTTTTAGCCCCAACCCAAAATTTCTGTGCTAAGAGAGTGTGCAGATCAAGGAGAGGTTAGCTGGAAGGTCTGACTCAGGGTGACTGCTCTGCCAAGTCCTGTCTGACAGTCATCAGATCCCTCCCAACATCCCTTCTGTCACGTCCTGGCCCCCCCTTAATAAAGTTATTTCAGGAGCTTTGAGCTCTGGGGAATCTGGTGAAGCTCAGTCCTTGTAATTGAGAGAAAATTGTGTCCAGGGCCATGGATCCCTGGTTAGCTTGGAAGCACAGCTTGGAAGAAGCCCCTTCTGAGCAATGCCAGCAGGATTTCCACAGGGTTTGGGGCTGAGGCAGTTTGAATGCATTTGCTGGAAGAATTTGGAGATTCAGGGAAGATGCTGGAGGAAAGAGGCTGGTAAACATCCCAGACTCTAAGATGGGACCAACATTGTGAATGGAGTGGCTGCTGGTGTGGTACAGAGGAGTGAGCTGAGCCACTATACAGGAATGAAAATTATTGCTGTGGTTGGAAGATGCTTGTCAAACACCTTCATCCAGCAAGGGTAGGGGCAGAGCCTGGGAGGAGTGGGGGTCTCCTAGGGGGAGGCAGTGAGAGCACCCAGGTGACTCCCAGAGCTTGCAGAGGTATTGACCTGTGCTGGAGCCAACGAGCACTAGGAGTTTCTCAGCTCCACTGTGTGCAGTGACCAGCAAACATTTTAAAATCTCCTTTTTTCCTGTTTATTTGAAGCAGTTCTTGCTCCAAATTACATTGCAGCTAGTGAACTGATGGATCTGGATGTGGCTGCTTTAGGAACAGAGGTGCTCAGGGAATTTGGTCGATACAACCACCCTTCTCAGTGTCAGGTTGTCACCACATTCCCTCAGTTTCTGATGCAAGCCAGTGAGCTCCAACAAGGATTTTCATAGCTCTAGATTTTGCATCTAAGTCCTGAAGTGTTTCTTCAAGACTTGATTTTCAAGGGCTGAATTTCTCACAGGTGTTGCTCTGGAGTGAAGCTTAGCAGATGTTCCACATCAGGCAGACAGATTGCTGCCACGTGTTTTTCCCTGCCTCCTCACCCTGGAGTATAATTAGGTGCCACAGAGGAAGCCAGGCAGCTGTGCATCCTCAGCTGAGCCTGGCTGTGATCAGAGCTGCTGCCTGGGAGATACCTGTGTGCTGGTGGTGGTGATTAGGCAGGTGAGGTGACTGCTGCACCAGCCTGGAGAGAGCCCTGGCATGAAGTTTGAAGCCAAGCCTGTGGCCCTGTACCCAGCGGGGTGAGGTGGAGCTCATTCCTCTGTACACGTCTCTGGTGTGTGCAGGAAAGAGTGGTAACAGTCTGTGCTATGGCTTGTTTCCAGCCTTCACCTCCAACACCTCAGCAATGCAGCAGTGTCTCCAGCACTGTGAGAATTTGTAAACCCCACATGTATGTTCCCAGCCCAGACAAGGTGCTCTTGGTTTAATCTGAGTTTGTGTCTCACCAAGAAAAGGTGATGAGAAGAGCTATGGGATTCCCTCCCCAGTGCTGTGGGTCAGGGTGTGCTGCCTGGTCAGTGAGCCTGTGTGGGGACATGACCAGTGCTGGAGGCTCCTCAGCAGTGAGGTGAAGATGTTGAGGGAAGGTTTTGCCCAGAGAAGCTGTGAACTCCCCATCCCTGGAGGTGTTCAAAGGCAGGTTGGACAGTGCTTGGAGCAAGCTGGTCTAGTGGAGGTGTCTCCAGGGCAGGAGGGTTGGAGTAAAATGAGCTTTAAGGTCTTTCCAACTCAAAACCATTCTGTGGTTCTATGATTCTATATAAAGCTCCAACTGAAAGCAGAAATGCATTGTTGAAGCTGCCCTTACTCCTCCCTTGTCCAAAAGTGACAATATTCACACTTTCAGTGAATCTTACTGGAGAAGATGGGATACATGTATCCATTACCAATTGTCACTAATAACAGCAGCTGCCCTTGCTCTTGGTAGCTCCTGCCTGTAATGTTTGGGAGGAATTTCCAGCCATCTCAGCAAAGCAAGGCCTAAATCTTTCTTTTACTGTGATTCTGAAATTTTTTGGCACTGGTTTGTTGCTGGTGTGTGACATACTGTCCACTGTCCTGCAGCCTAGTGGAATTTTGGACTCCTACCACTGGTGGGAGCATTGGCTTCACTGGGGTCACCACTCTGTGCCCTGAGACACCTGGCTGGGTTGTGAATGTGGGATTTAAGCCAGTTCCCTGGTTCTGGTGGACAGAGCCTCGGCTCCAATAAAATATGGGAGTGTAAGTGGCAGAGTAGCAGGGGGAGTCACTGCTCCTCCTGGGAAGGTGAAGGACAGCTCTGGGCTGTGCTGGCACTGTGGGCATGTCGAGGTTTCTTATTTGAAGCACCTGAATCCAGAGTTTTCCAGCAGCTGATCTCATGGGTGGTTTTTTTTCTCCCTAGGCTGATCTTTCACACCTGCCCCCAGAGGAGAGATGGAGGTGAGTGTTTTGAGAGCTGATTTGGAGCATACAGCTCAACCGAGCTCCGGCTATTGACCAGAGCTACTGGCAGCACAGCCTGTGTTCACAGCGGGGCAAGAAAGGGTCACCATTTTTTGTTGGGAGAAAGTATGAACTGTCTTAAAGGGCAATAATAATGTTTTTTCTTTTAAACTGCTTCTAAATGTAGAATCACAGAATAGTTTAGGTTGCAAAAGCCCTCTGAGGTCACAGAGTCCAACCATTCCCCTAGCACTGCCGAGGCCACCACTAATCCATGTCCCCATCTGCCACATCTACATGTCTGTTAAATCCCTCCAGGGATGGGGACTCCACCACTGCCCTGGCCAGCATGTGCCTGGGCTGGACAGCCCTTTCTATGTAGAAATTTTCCCCATATCCATCCTAAACGCACCCCTGGCACAACCTGAGGCCTTTTTCTCTTGTCCTGTCACTTGTTACCAGGAAGAAGAGCCCAACCCCCACCTGGCTCCACCCTCCTGTCAGGACTTTGTAGAGAACAAATGACTTAAAATCAGAGAATTTGGCATATTTGTTGGGTCTGGATTTTTTTTCATCTAACTTCTTGAACAGTATTATCACCTGGAGACAAAGACATAAGGATGTCATAGCTCTTAATTCCACCTTGTTTTTTCGTCAAACAGCACAAGCTGGGCAAAGAAACCCCAAGTGTCTGGCAAGTATCTGTCTGGAAATATTTTGTTCCAGCATGCTCAGGGTGGAGAGAAGGAATTTGTTTGGGTTTGGGGGTTTTGCCAGGTGTCAGCTATTCCCCCAACTCTCCACCCTGACCCTTCCACCCTTTCCCTTGTTGGACAAGAGGGAGGACAGTGTTAGTGGTTCCAAAACTGGGCTGAGGATTTGGTATTGAGAATAAACACACACTCTGGGTCAAACAGTTGCAATGTGCTCTAGAAAGATGCTGCTTGATCAGGAAGGTTGAAAGAGATGACCCCACTGGTGGTTCTTTATTACCTTGCCCACTCTGGGATTGCGAGTTATGTCGACTGTGCACTCCATGTTCATTAGTCCAGATATGTCAGTGGGAGTTCTCCACCTCCTTCATGTTCAGATGGGCAGTGTTGTTCTTGGCTTTCACAGCGTAGAAATGAGCTGGTCCCAGAGCAACCTTTTGTCTCTTCTCCTCTGGATTGCTCACAGCCACAATTCTTCTCATTGTTTTCCTGGCTCTCCTGAGGTGTTTGTACCCCAGCATGCAGTCTGTGCCAGCGTGCTCTTCAGCCGCCTTTTCCTGGTTGTTGCAGGGTGGAGCACGTACGGATGCATGCCAAGCACCGCGGGCACGAGGCGATGCATGCCGAAATGGTCCTCATCCTCATTGCCACACTCGTGGTGGCACAGCTCCTCCTGGTCCAGTGGAAGCAGCGGCACCCTCGCTCCTACAATGTAAGTTACCCCCACAGCTGTTCTGCCTCCGAAGTTGGACATGAGTGTTGAGTGATGCCCTCCTTTTGCTGATGAGAAAAGCATTCCTCGTTTTCCTGTTGTCTGGTGTCGCGATTCCCTTGTTTCTCCCAGCATTCCCTTGTTTCTCCTGGCATGTGGGGGATTCTAGCTAGGAATGAGGATGAATGAACCCAAAGGCCTTAGGTTTCTGTTGGGAGTGATGCAGATGTGACTTAGTGCTTTAACATCAGGGATGGACAAGCAGGTCCTGAGGGAAGCTGCATTTTGTGGGTGCTTCCTTGGAAGCAGTGGGGGCTTCTTGCTGCTGGTAGCCTGGGTTTGATGGTTCCTGCAGCACTCTGCTGAGCAGACCTGCCACTTGCTGATGCCACCAGCTCGTCTGGGTCTGTTAGTTACCTGAAGCAACTTCACTCTGACTTTCTCATAATAATAATAATAATAACAATAATAATAATAGTATTATATTTAATGTTTCCAGGTAGTACCTATAGTCCTCTGTGAACTTTAAACCAAACCTGTTTGCCTGTTGCCCTCCAGCAGCACTGTGGGAACTCAGCTGCACAGCTGTAGATCCTTTTGGGAATAGGCTGTAGTGCAGAGGCGAGCCAAAATCTTCCTGCCTTGTGTAATACCTGTCTGAGGTGTCTGTGGTTGCAGTGTTGGGACCCTGGGAAGGTGAAGGTTTATGTAGCTGATGATTCTCCTGCCAGCTGTACCCTTTGCTACTACAAATCACAGGGCTGCTGCCTCTGACTCCCTCACAAAGTTACGGAACTGTTTGAGTTGGAAAAGCCCTCTGAGATCATTGAGTCCAGCTGTTCCACCAGCACTGCCAAGCCCTGCACTAAACCATGTCCCCACGTGCCACATCCGCACAACTTTTAAATCCTTCCAGGGATGGTGACTCCATCACTGCCCCAGGCAGCCTGTACCGGAGTTGCACCACCCTTTCTCGGAAGAAATTTTCCCAATATCCAACCTTAACCTTTCCTAGCAAAACTTGAGGCCTTTTCCTAATGTCCTCTCACTTGTTACCTGGGAGTACAGACTGAGCCCCACTTGGCTATAACCTCTTTTCAGGTAGCTGCAGAGAGCAGGAAAGTCCTCCTTGAGCTTCCTTTTCTCCAGGCTGAGCCTTCCCAGCTCCCTCAGTTGCTCCCTGATTCATGCACTGAGCTTTGAGCTCCTCTCTAGGTGCCACAGGTCAAACCTCCCCAGGTTCCTGGTGCAATTCAGGGCCATTTGATGCAGGCAGGAGAATGGCTGCCACAGCTGACACGGTGTTTCTGATGTTTGAGGAGTAGAGAACCAGCTCCAAATGCTGTCCTCTGTTCCTACAGATGGTGACCCTCTTCCAGATGTGGGTAGTGCCTCTGTATTTCACTATCAAGCTGAACTGGTGGCGGTTCCTGGTGATCTGGGTGCTCTTCTCAGCAGTCACAGCTTTTGTCACCTTCCGGGCAACTCGAAAGCCTCTGGTACAGACAACACCCAGGTTTGTCTGCTGTTCCTGGGGAAACTCCTCAGCCCCAGGGTAACCATTACTAGGAACTCTTTCCAGTTTCCCTGCTACAGATGTGTGTTAAGCTTTGCACCCTGGGAGTATGAGAGCCCTGCACATGTGAAAGGGTGTGAAGCACTTAACTGGCTGCTGGCAGTCAGCCCAGTGTACCTGGTACCCGGGTGAGGGGTGGAAAGGTGGATTCCCTGTGGGCTGGTGTCCTCACCCAAGGCATTCCCGGCATGCAGCATGCTTCCTTTATGGCCTTTGGAGATCATGTGGTTTCTAGTTTGGAAGTTAAGACTGTGAGCAGCCTGTGACAGGTTGAATTAGGAATGTAAAGCTCTTGCCTGTGTGTAGGGGTAGGTGAAGTGTCTGAAAAACACTACAGGTGTGAAAAATAAAACTCTTCAGATGATTGGCACACTTCCATTCAGGAAGAAATGAAGTCATTAAATTCTTTGTTTTAATTCTTTACAGGCTGGTTTATAAGTGGTTTCTACTAATATACAAGATCAGCTACGCTACTGGGATTGTGGGGTACATGGCTGTCATGTTTACGCTTTTTGGTCTTAACTTACTATTCAGGTGAGTGAATCTTTTAGTCCCCACTCCTGGGGCGATGCGGTGGAACACACCTTTGGCTATTACTCTGGAAAAAGAGTTTACTTGGCAATCTGATTAATGGGGCCAAAGAGGCTATTAGAGTGTCCTTTCACTCCTGGGAGGATCACAGGTAAGGTGCTGGTACCTGAAGTGGTTCGGGTTGCTGGAGAGCCCTCCTTCCAGCTCACTTGTTAGCAGCTCTTCCAGCTCTGTGGTGTCCAGCCTGGGGGCAGCAGTGGCATTTTCTTTGCTATACTGCAAGTAGCAGCCAGTCCATGGGTGGTGGCAGAGGACTCTAGCCCAAACCAGCTTCATCGTTAGAGAGGTCGACTACTTTTCTGGAATAACACATTCTCTGGAATATGATTAGAGTGGCTTTGCCCTCAAAGAAACCCTGTTGATGGTTTTTCTGTTGTAGAATCAAACCAGAAGATGCGATGGACTTTGGCATCTCCCTCCTCTTCTACGGTCTTTACTATGGAGTGCTGGAACGAGACTTTGCTGAGATGTGTGCGGATTACATGGCCTCAACCATTGGGGTGAGTTCACGATGGGCTGTCCCCTGGGCCAAAGTTAATATGAGGCCATATCAGGGGGCCTGAAACATATTGGTCTCAGCAGCAGCTTTGGCTTCCCTAAAATGGGAATTCCCCCCCTCAAGGAAGGGTCCCTGGATCTAATATAACAAGAGTTGCTCTGAGAGCCTTCCTGAAGAGCAAAGGCTCTGCAGGGTCCTATCTCCAGCACAAGAAGCTCTTCCTTGTGAGGGTGGTGAGGTGCTGGCACAGATTCCCCAAAGAAGCTGTGGCTGCCCCATCCCCTGGAAGTGTTCCAGGCCAGATTGGATGGGGTTTGGAACAACCTGGATTAGTGGAAGGTGTCCCTGCCCATGGCAGGAAGTTGGAACTGGATGATCTTCAAGGTCCCTTCCAACCCAAGCCATTCTCTGATTCTATGGAGAAGCAGAGTGATCTGTTTAGCCCTGCTAAACTGACAAATATTTCTTTTCCTGGGCCTTTAAAATCTCCAGTGCTAATGAACACTCCCATTTCTGGGACCACTGTGCTTGCATTCTTGTGACCTGTGGCCACAAGGGAAGGATTCATGCTGTGGGCTTCCCTCCTTGTACCTGCTGCAACTTTTGCTGTCCCTGTGGACAGAGGATGCGGTGGCCTAAAATCTGTAGCCCACTCACCTGGTATCGAAATAACCCACTCCACCAAAAATACATGACCTAGGACATCAGTGGAGCAGGTCATGTTTTTTCTTTTCAGCAGCTGTTTAGGGTCTTGGACTTTGTGTTTCCTTCTTTCTGAGCTTTCTGCTGCTGCTCCTTGAGGTTCTGCTCCAGCCCCTGGCCTGCCACACTAGGACACTTTGGCACAAGTTGGGTGTCTCTTAGATCCCCAGGGCTCTGTCAGAAGTTCAGAGCAAAGCTGTGCCAGGGCTCTGCCAGAGGCATGTTTTGCTGATGATACTAAACCAGGAGGAGGTGTGACCTCCTTGGAGAGGCAGTTGGACAGATGAGAGCTGGGCAAGCACCAGCTGTGTGAAATTTAACAGGGGCAAGTGCCAGATTCCCCACCTGGGATGGTGTAATCCTAGTTACAGGTACAAATTTGGGAACAAGAGTCTGGAGAGAGTCCTATGGAAAGGGATTAGGGAGTTTGGGTTGACAGCAAGTTGAATATTAATCAGTAGTGTGTCCTGGCAGCTGAAAGGGGCCAGCTGTGTCCTGGGATGCATCAGGCACAGCATCACTGTGTGGCCAGGGGAGGTGGTTGTCCAGCAATAAGCCATGAAGAAATGGAGTGAAGCTGAATCAGGGGAAGTGCAGGTTGGACATGGAGTAAAGACTCTTTACCCAGAGAGAACAGGCTCCCCAGGGACGTGATCATATCATCAAGTCTGCCAGAGTTCAAAGAGTCTCTTAGTCATATGGTTTAGTTTTAGGTAGTACGATGGAGCAGGGAGTTTGACTCAATGGTCCTGAGGGGTCCTTTGCAGCTGGAGTGTGTGGGACCAAAGTGTGTGGGGCCTGGTTGTGTGCCTGCACTCTTTGTGTTGTGTCAGGCCTGTGCTGAGCCATCGGGCTTGGAAGTGGGGAGCGGTGGCTGCTCTGTGCTTTGCTGGGTGAGTGTCAGGGACCTGTAGGGCTGGAGGTGGAGGCTGTATGTGACTGGCAGCCCAAGGCTGTCATTTTGGGTCAAAGCTGTGACCTCCAGCTTGTCCTGCTCTCTCCCCCAGTCTCTGCCCTGGGTGCACAGGCCTGGCAGGCAGCTGAAAACCCACCTGGCTGTTGGGGAGCAAAGAGGGTTAGCCCCTCAACATGGGGGCAGGGTACATGGGGCTGGGGTGTGATGGGCCACTGCATCACTGAGCTGCTGTCCTGTTGTAGTTGTTTCCCGCAGCCAGACCTGTAACAAGGTTTTTAAGCCCCAAAGGCCGAGGCTGAACTCCTGGGGCGCTGACCCCAGCCTTCCTTAGAGCTTAGCTGTGCCACCGCAGGCGCGGGACGCGTGCCCTGTGACTGTCACCGCTCTTCCTCTGCTCTGCCCTCGCTCAGTTCTACAGCGCCTCAGGGATGCCCACCAAGCACCTCTCCGACAGCGTCTGTGCCGTCTGTGGCCAGCAGATCTTTGTGGATGTCAATGAGGAGGGGATCATCGAGAACACCTACCGCCTCTCCTGCAACCACGTGTATCCTTCTCTGCAGGTGCCAGCCTCCTGCCTCACTGGCCCTATGCTGGGGTGGGCAGCAGGGAGCTCCTGCCCCATGGTTTCTCCTGCACTGGATGAAGAAATACCTGTTCTGGGACTCGGGACTCGGGCTGAATTTGCATGTGATTTGTGCCTGTGTCACCACTGACTTGGCATGGGAAGAGGTGTCTCTGAAATTACTTTGTTGCCACTCACAAGTAGTTGTTTCCTCTTCCTTCTCCTCTCCAGCTACCTCTGCTCAGCTGTGGAGCTGCACCTCAGTTTTTACCTGCTTTTGACAAATCTGCTGTGGCCCATCTGCCTGGCAGTGCCCCTGGCAGATGTTCTGGGAGAAGTGATGGTGTGAGGTCAGGACATGAGGCATCCCTGCTCTGTGCCACACTGGCCCTTCATTAGAGACCCATTGCAGTGGGTCCCGAGTGTCCATAAGGAAGAATTGTGGGGAAACACTGCTGGCCCCTCTCTGAAAACAGCCCCCATGTCCAGCACTGTGCTGGTTGCTACCTGCTCTGGCCACAGCCCAGCAGCTTCCTCCTTCTTCAGAACTCCTCCAGGGTTTCCAGCACGCTGGAGTCACTCAGCCCTTCCTGTCAGCTGATTGATGGGAAGTGGGTTTTGTAACTGGAAGTTCTGGTTGGTGCTCAGCCCCACCTGGGGTGGCAAGTCCGGGCTTTTTCCCCCGTGGTGATTCAGTGTGGAGATGGGATGTCCTCTGACACTGTGTGCGTTGCTGCCTGCAAGGTGGTTTCCAAACTGGGCCTGAGCAAAGGTCATGCTGGCAAAAGTCGGAGCCTAAATTTAGCGCTTGGGAACTGTTGGTGGGATTTATGGCTGACACTGCAAGGGCCCGGGACTGCAGCAGCTTGGGGTGGTGTGGCTGCCAGAGGAGCTGGACAGTGCTCCTGGTGGCCCTCAGGGTGAGGGCTGGCTGGGCATTTCTGCATCGATGGCTCCAGGGCTGATAAGGAAGTCAATCCTGTTGCTTCTCCCTGGTATTCTTCCATGGTTTGAGCAGTAGAGATATTCTGGGGAAAGTTTATTCGCTCAGTGACACCCCTGTACATGGCAGAGTCAGCTGCAGCCACCTCATGTTTTCCTGCAACTTCTCCAGGCTGTGCTCTGGTTGTGCAAATCCTTGCGTCAGAGCATGGCAGGCACCTGTAAGTCAGACCCTTACTTACAGAGAAATTCCTTAAATGTTAATTTCCAAGAAGCCTTTGAAGAAGGCTTCCAAAATGCATGCAGTTCACAGAGCTCTGCCAGGCTGTCCAAACCTGCCTAGTGCTTGGGCACTATCACTGAAGAGTTTGGATCTCCCTGGTGCCCATGCATTGGTCAGGGCCTTCATGCTGCCACCCTGGCCCCATCCTGCTGCCCCATGAGCTCCTTCCACTGTCCCTGGAAGCTGCTGCACTTCCTACGAAAGGGTTGTGGTTGTGCAATGCACCATCCTCACATGGCAGGATGTTTCCATGGCTCTCGGGGGACTTCCTTGGGCTTGGTGGTTTCCTCCATGCTGAGCCATGTATCCCTCTCTTCTTCCAGTTCCCCTTAACATGCCACTCCCTAGGTTTCATGAGTTCTGCATCCGGGGCTGGTGCATTGTCGGGAAGAAGCAGACGTGTCCATACTGCAAAGAGAAGGTGGATCTCAAGAGGATGTTCAGTAATCCGTATCCTTTCTCCTGCTGGGAACCAGCACTTTGGGAAGGCAAGCAGTGGGTGGAGCACACAAGGGGCAAGGTGCTTGCGTGGCACCCTGGGTAGGTCGCTGCAGCATGTGGCTGTGGCAGAGACCCTGCAAAACCCAAGGCAAGCCACAGCCATCCCTCTCTGAGGACCCACGTCTGTCCTTCCCTGGGTGCTTGTCCATCCCCCCTGGGCACCTGTGTTCTGTGTCCCTGCTTTGGGGCACCTTTGGGTGGCTTCTGGGTGGGCCAAATGGGCTCCTCTCACCCATTTCTCCATGGCTTCTTAACTCCTTCCTGCCCAGCTGGGAGAGGCCGCACGTCATGTATGGGCAGCTGCTGGACTGGCTGCGCTACTTGGTGGCCTGGCAGCCAGTGATCATCGGACTGGTCCAGGGAATCAACTACATCCTGGGGCTGGAGTAAGGGCAGGCAGTGGGGAGCCGCAGAACCACGAGAGGACATTGCCACCGGGGATGCTGGCTTTGCTCCGTCACCTCTCAGGACCTTGGCCACCCCCGAGGAGAGCAACATTGGGGCCCCTCCTGCTGGGGCTAGGGGAGGATTTTTTTAAAAAGCAATTATTTTAATGAGCATATTTAAAACTTTCTATTGCAGCCAAAAAAAGACACTTGTCCCCTTTCCCTGTCCCTCTCCAGCCCTTTGCAGCACCTTGCTGGACTGTGCTTTGGGCCGGTGGCTGTTCTCCAGCTCCCTCCTGCCGCTCTGTCAGGGAAGGCCATGGGGAGAAGGGCCGAGGCTTTGCCGGCTCCAACGGCAGCACCCCGGAGCAGCCTTGCTGGCAGCGAGGATGGGATATGGGGACTGCGGAGGAGAGGCTGGAGCCCAGTGCCCTGAAAGAGGGGATGGAAGGTCACCTGGCTACCCCTGGCTGCCAGGTCTGCTCTGGGTGCCATGGATGTGCCAGCAGGAACCAAGCTGCTCTCCGGCATGACGATGGTGGGCTCTGCCTCGGGGAACCCTTTTATATGCTCCCAAATTTTCTGTGTTCCTCCCTGGAGTCCAGCGGTGTCCCCTGACTGCTCAGGGGGGTCAGCCAAGGTATGGAGTGGGGCCAGTGCTGTTCCTCTCTGTGCCCTTTTGGGTGACGGTAATGGTACGTCAAAAGCAGCCAAGAGCGGGTGTTCCTGCCCCAGGGCACAGGTCCACCCTCACTGGGTATTGCTCTTGGCACTGGAATAAAAGGGATGGAGCGAAGATTGGGCTGGTGCTGGCATTTCCCTGCCCCAGCATTACTCCATGATATCCTCCTGGCCATGCCAGTAGGAACCAGCCCACAGTCCTGCTGGTGTGAGTGGCCGTGGCCTCATTTTATGGCAGTGGGTGGGGGCACAGTCCCCAATCCCAGGGCTAATTGGTGGTATTTTGGCATGTGGAGACTTGAGTCATATTCCCTGAGGGCACTGGGGTCTGGTGGAGGGCTGCAAGGCAGCTCCTGTCTCGGGATTTGGGAATTGGCCACAGTGGTGGCATGGCTGTGGGTACTGTGTGGGCTGTGTTCCCCCCTGGGGAACCCCAGCACCGTGCTGCATCGTCTGAGTTCTGTTTTGGGTGAAACCACATTGCAGTGTTGTGCCAAACACCAAAATAAGAGCCCTGGAAACGGAGACATGGCCCTGGGTTTTTCTTGATCGTCTTCCCTGCTGTGGGGCAAGGCCATGGTTCCTCCTTTCATCTCTCCTGTGGGAAGGATATTGCGTGGATGATGACCAAGCACCCATCTGCATTGCCTGCCCACCTCTTTCACCCTGCAGCATCCAGAGCTCAGCCGGTTGGTGTTGGTGGGAGCAGGCAGGTGGCAGAGGAGCTGGGTGCTGCCATAGGAGCTGCCTCTGGCTTGTCACTGCCCATTGGACACCCATGGTCGCTGTGGGGAGGGTGCAGCCACTGGCCTCATCCCAGCAGGAGGCTGGAAATGTATTGCACTTGCCAGGTCTCCAAGATAACATGCCTGTTCCTGCCACTTTCCTGCTCTTCTGGGAACAGCTAACAAAACTCACTGGGAGTTTAGGGACTTTTTTCTAAGCGTTCCCAGGGCCTGTGACTCAGGTGGCTGCTTCTGTGCTATTGCTGTGCTTGCACTGACTCCCGGCCTTGGCGCTGCTGGGGAGTGGGATGTGTAGGCTGGCCCCTAGTTTTGTAACCAGTGGTTTGTCGAAACCGCGTCTGCTGTCAAGGGGCTGGCTCTGGGGGTGGGGGACTGCTGTGGGACATAGGAGAGGGCTTCCCACAGCCAAGAACTAAAGCCCTGGGGGTTTCTATTTGATAAGCTGTTGTCCTGAACCAGCTGGGACACCCAAGGGCCAGCACCCAGGCTCCCCCAGCCAGTGTTGTACTCAGTCTCCCGGTGGATTCACCAGCCTTCTTGCTGTGCAGACCCTGGCTTGTCCCTGATCCCAGAACATCGGGGAGCAAACCAGCATGGTCAGAATCGTGTGACACTCAGCCAGCGCCCCATGTGCTGGACATTGGGGGGCCTGGCTGGGCCCCACTCCTCCATCCCTGGGGAGCCCAGGGGCGGGG